>SJYH01007847.1:18815-58437 GCA_006408735.1 Sylvicapra grimmia | reverse complement strand
AAACCCTTCACCAACATGATTTCTAACTAACTCACTAGGACTATACTAACAATTTTCTAACTTCTCAAAAGAATCTGTTTTTAGAAAGTTTAAAGCATCTCGTGCCTCTCACAGTTGGGAGGCTGTAAACAATCACATATGGCCGGAAAAACCTGTTCAGATAGGCTAGAGAACTTTCAGAATAGTTTTTAAGTTGAAACACTCTTGTCACGCCCAGGAATTTTTATTAACTGGAGCTGTAAGTTAAGTCCTTCTCCAAGAGAGGTGGTGGGGGACAGCCCCCCATAAAGTCAGAGGTGTAGGTGAGAGCATAAAGCATTAAAGTAGACAGACTCTGATTTGGGGGGTAGATGCTCAAGAACAGGGGGCCTCCTGAGGCTTGATCCCGCCTTTGTGAATGCAGAGCCTCCTTCCTCATGAACTTTGCCATGGGCGGAGTTCCTCATGCTGGCTCCTGGCAGGAGAGGAATCCCGAGAGGCCCCTGGCAACTTGCATGGAGACATGACTTTCCTGAGGCAACACCAGCTTGTCCCTGAGGTCCCTGTCGTAACTCGAGAAGAACCCCAAGTTTCCTGCCGCAACTTGAGAAAAACCAGGAGATTCTCCCTTCAGTGTGAGATGAGGACCTTTTCCACTGTGGTGTCACGGGAGAAAACCCACCTTCCCTCTTGAGCCTCAAAGGGTCCTTGCCATGCTTGAAGCAATTCAAGAAGTTCCCCGACATACCCGTCTCCACTCAAGAGGAAAGTGAGTGTCCCGCCATAACTCATGAAGAGCCCCATTTTTCACTCCTTATTTTGAGATGAGGGTCCATTTCCCTGCCTTGTCGAGAAAGGAATCCCGGCATTCCTGTCACACCTCAAGAGGAGGTGGACTCAACTTGAAACTTGAGAGGAGCTCCAGGGGTCGTGCCACAATTCCAAAAGACCTCGATGTCCCAATGCACTCCAGATACACCTGACTCCCCTGCACTGACTCGACTGTCACCCCAAGTATCGACTCAAAACACGATGGCAGGTGTGACAGCCCTGTGAAACCTCGAGAGAAAGCCACAAACCCCTATGTCAACTCGACAGGAAACCTGACCCTACTTTTATAGTTCAAGAGGAAAGCGGACTTGCATGTCTCCACACGAGACGAGGCCTGACTCCCCAGTTGAAACTCCATAGAAACCCTGAGAGGCATGTCAGCACTGGAGAGGAACCCTGAGGTTCTGGCCTCAACTCCATATGAGAACCTAGGACCCGGTACCAACTGGAGAGGAATCCTGCAGGCCCCTCACAACTGGCATGGAGACTTGACTTTCCTGAGGCAACATGAGCAGGTCCCTGAGGTCCCCAGCATTACTCGAGAGGAACCCCAAGTTTTCTGCTGCAACTCAAGAAAAACCAGGAGATTCTCCCCTCAAGGCGAGATGAGGCCCTTTCCCAGTGCCGCATCTCAAGAAAAATCCCACCTTCCCTCTTGAGCCTCAAAGGGTCCTTGACACCCTTGATGCAACTCAAGAAGTTACCCAACATATTCGTCTCCAGTCAAGAAAAACACTGATGGTCCCATCACAACTCAAGAAAAGCCCTGTTTTTCTCTCCTCATCTCGAAATGAGGGTCCATTTTTCTGCTTCATCGGGATAGGATCGCGGCGTTCCCGTCGCACAAGAGGCTGCGGTCTCAACTTGAAACTCGAGAGGAATTCCAGGGGTCATGCCACAATTCCAAAAGTGTCCGATGTCCCAATCCACTGCAGATAAACCTGATTCCCATGCACTGACTCGACAGTCACCCTGAGTATTGACTCAAAACACCATGGCAGGTGTGACAGCCCTGCGGCACCTGGCGAGAAAGCCACAGATCCTTTTGTCAAATTGACAGGAAGCCTGAGACTACTTTTACAGCTCAAGAGGATAGCGGACTTGCATGTCTCCACACAAGACTGCCAGGATCCAGCCCCGGTGGATCCAGGGTAGTCGAAACGGGGGTGGAATTGGCTTCTAGAGGCAAATTGTTTAATTACAGATCAGGAGAGGGAGTAAAAAGAATAGTGTAGTAGGAAAATTAGTGGAGAAAAGAGGCTGAATAACTTGGTTTACGTGGAGAACCAATAAAACTCCGAGACAAAGGGTTTGCAACACTTACATAGGCCACAGGCATCTTCCCGGTCTCCTGAAGGAGTGGAGACACAAAGTGCCCCCCCCCCCATTCAGATCTTAGAAGCCCAGGCAAAATTAGTAGGCTTGGCAAGCCTCCATGCTCCAGATGGGAATTCCGCCAGAAAAGAAGAGAACAAGAAAAGACCACACGTGGGAAACCAGTCTTTCCAGGAACTGATCTGTTTCTTTATTTTCCAGGTCCACTTTTTTACTTTTTGTTATACATAGAGATAAATGGAAGATACAAAGTCACGTGGGGTCAGCAGTCCTGACCCTTATTGAAACCACTTTTTTTTCTGCATTCCTTCCAATATACAAAGTTCTCAGGTGATTTACATCATCTTATGGCCAAGAGGCCTGCTAACATTTTATGACCCTTTCTGATGATGATTAGTCAACCAAAAAACTTATTTTCTCCAAAGGTGGTTTTTCTTAAGTCAGGCACCCCCCCCTCCCCCCGAGGCACCAGATAAAGTTGCATTCCTACAGGGCAAAAGTGCAGTGGGCAATAATCAAGAAAAGAATTTACATAGGTTAAGGTCTAACGTGATCAATATCAAGGTTGATACTTATTTCTCCTATATGCTAGTTATATCAATTGGTGTGTATAAGGGCCAAGGGATATGGAGACTTAGCAGCAAATATTGGCTCAACAATGAAACCCTCCACCGGTATAATTTCTAACTAACTCGCTAATATTGCACTAATAATTTTCTAAATTTTCCAAGAATCTGTATTTAGAAAGTTTAAAACATCTCATGCCTCTCACACTTGGGAGGCTGTGAACAATCACATGTGACTGGATAAACCTGTCAATCAGGCTAGAGAGACGTCAGAGGAATTTTTGGACTGAAACATTCTTGTCATGCCCAGGAGATTTATTAACTGGAGTTCAAAGTTAACTCCATTTCAGACAGAAGTGGTGGGGGATAGCTCCCAGTAATGTCAGAAGTATAGGTGAAAGCATAATGCAGTAAGGTAGGCAGACTCTGGTTTTGGGGGCAGATGCTTGAGAATGTCCATGGGACCGCAGAGACATGATCCCGCCTTTGCAAATTGTCAGTCCTCCTTCCACATGAACTTTGCCACAGGCAGGATTCCTCACACTGGCTCCTGGCATGAAATGAGGCCTGACTCCCCTGTTGAAACACGATAGGAACCCCGAGATCCATGTCAGGACTTGAGAGGAAACCTGAGGTTCCAGCCTCAACTCCAGATGAGGACCTAGGCCCCAGCACCAACTGAAGAGGAATCCCAAGAGGCCCCTTGCAACTGGCATGGAGACTTGACTTTCCTGAGGCAACACGAGGGGGTCCCTGAGGTCCCCAGCATTACTTGAGAGGAACCCCAAGTTTCGTGTCACAACTCGATAAAAACCAGGAGATTCTCCCCACAAAGCGAGATGAGGCCCTTTTCCGATGAGGCATGTCGAGAGAAATACCGCCTTCCCTCGAGAGCCTCACAAGGGTCCTTAACAACCTTGATGCAGCTCAAGAAGTTCCCCGACATAACTGTCTCCCCTTGAGAGGAACACCAAGTGTCCTGCCTCAACTCAAGAAGAGCCCCGTTTTTCCTCCTCATCTCGAAACTAGGGTCCATTTCCCTGCTTCATCAGGAACAGAATCCCGATGTTCCCATTGCACCTCAAGTGGAGGCGGTCTAAACTTGAAAGTCGAGAGGAACTCCAGGGGTTGTGCTACAATTCCAAAAGACCCTGATGTCCCAATCCACTTCAGATAAACCTTATTCCCCTGCACTGACTCAACAGTCACCCAGAGTATTGACTCAAAACATGATGGCAGGTGTGACAGTCCTGTGGGAACTAGAGAAAGCCACAGATCCCTATGTCAACTTGACAGGAAACCTGACACTACTTTTACAGCTCGAGAGGAAAGTGGACTTGCATGTCTATATACAAGACGAGACCTGACTCCCTTGTTGAAACTCCATAGGAACCCCGAGATCCATGTCAGCACTGGGGAGGAATCCTGAATTTCCGGCCTTAATTGCAAATGTGGCAATAGGCCATGGCACCGACTGTAGAGGTATTCCGAGAGGCCCATCAACAGTCATATGGAGACTTGACTTTCCTGAGGCAATAAGGTTGGGTCCCTGAGGTCCCCATTGTAACATGAGAGGAACCCCACGTTTCCTGACACAACTCAAGAAAAACAAGGAGTTTCTCTCTTCAACCTGAAAGAGGCGCATTTCTGCTGCAGCGTCTTGAAAGAAATTCGAACTTCCCTCTTGAGCCTCGAAAGTGTCCTTGACACCCTTAATGCAGCTCAAGTAGTTCCCCAACATATCCATGTTTACTCGAGAGGAACACTGAGTGTCCAACCAGAACTCAAGAAGAGCCCCGTTTATCCCACCTCATCTCGAGATGAGGGTCCATTTACCTGCCTCATTGGAAAAGGAATCTCGGCATTCCCATCACACCTCAAGGGGAGGCGGTCTCAACTTGAAACTCGAGAGGAACTCCAGGGGTCGTGCCACCATTCCAAAAGACCCTGATATCCCAATACACTCCAGATACACCTGACTCCCATACACTGTCTTGATGGCCACCCAAGGATCAACCAAAACACAATGGCAGGTTTGACAGCCCTGTGGCACCTCGAGAGAAAGATACAGACCCTGTGTCAACTCGACAGGAAGCCTGACACTTCTTTGACAGCTCGAGAGGAAAGTGGACTTGAATGTCTCCACACGAGATGAGGCCTAACTCCCCTGTAGAAACTCCAGAGGAACCCCGAGATCCATGTCAGCACTGGAGAGGAATCCTGAGGTTCCAGCCTCAACTCTAGATGAGTACCTCGGCCCTGGCAGTGACTAGAGAGGAATACCAAGAGGCCTCTCACAACTCGCATAGAGACTGGCCTTTCCTGAGGCAACACGTGCGGGTCCCTGAGGTCCCCGTTGTAACTCGAGAGGAACCACAAGTTTCCTGTTGCAACTGAAGAAAAACCAGGAGATTCTCTGCTCAACATGAGATAAGGCCCTTTTCCACTGCAGCATCTCGAGAGAAGTCCCACCTTCCCTCTTGAGCCTCAAAAGGGTCCTTGACACACTTGAGGCAACTCAAGAAGTTCCCCAACATACCCGTCTCCAGTCGAGAGGAACACCGAGGGTCCTGCCACAACTCAAGAAGAGCCCCAGTTTTTCTCCTCATCTTGAGATGAGGTTCCATTTCCCTGTTTTATTGGGAAAGGAATCCTGGCGTTCCAATCACACCTAAAGAGGAGGCGGTCTCAACTAGAAATTCGAGAGGAACTCCAGGGGTCGTGCCAAAATTCCAAAAGACCCCAATGTCCCAATCCTCTCCAGATACACCTGACTCCCCTGCACTGACTCGATGGTCACAGCGAGGATTGACTCAAAACACAGTGGCGGGTGTGACAACCCTGTGGCACCTCGAGAGAAAGCCACCGATCACTATGTCAACTCGACAAGAAGCCTGACACTGCTTTTCCAGCTCGAGAGGAAAATGAACTTGCATGTCTCCACAGGAGACGAGGCCTGAATCCCCTGTGGAAACTCCAGAGGAACACCGTGATCCAGGTAAGCACTGGAGAAGAACCCTGAGGTCCGGTCTCAACTCCAGATGAGGACCTCGGCCCCGGCAGTGACTGGAGAGGAATCCCGAGGGGCCCCTCGCAATTCTCATGGAGACTGGACTTTCCTGAGGCAACACGAGCGGGTCCCTGAGGTCCCTGTCATAACTCGAGAGGAACCCCAAGTTTCCTGCCGCAACTCGAGAAAAACAAGGAGATTCTCTTTGCAAAGCGAGATGAAGCCGTTTTCCGCTGCGGTGTCTCGAGAGAAATCCCACCTTTCCTCTTGAAGCTTGAAAGGGTCCTTGAAACTCTTGAGGCAACTCAAGAAGTTCACCGACATACCTGTCTCCACTTGGGAGGAACTCTGAGGGTGCCGCCACAACTCAAGAAGGGCCCTGGTTTTCCCTCCTCATCTCAAGATGAGGGTCCGTTTTCCTGCTTTGTCAGGAAAGGAATCTCAGTGTTTCCATCACTCCTTAAGAGGAGGTGGTCTCATCTTGAAACTCGAGAGGAATTCCATGGGTCATGCCAAAATTCCAACAGACCCCGATGTCCCAATCCACTCCAGATATACCAGACTCCCCTTCACTGACTTGACGGTTACCCTGAGCATCGACTCAAAACACGATGGCAGGTGTGGCACCTCAAGAGAAAGCCACCGATCCCTATGTCAACACAAAAGGAAGCCTGACAATGCTTTCCCAGCTCGAGAGGAAAGCGGACTTGCATGTCTCCACACAAGACGAGGCCTGACTCTGCTTTCAAAACTCCAGAGGAACCCCAAGATCCATGTCTGCACTGGAGAGGAACACTGAGGACCTCAGCCCCGGCAGTGACTGAAGAGGAATCCCAAGAGGCCCCTCGCAACATGCATGGAGACTGGCCTTTCCTGAGGCCAAATGAGCGAGTCCCTGAGGTCCCCATCTTAACTTGAGAGGAACCCAAGTTTCCTGCTGCAACTCGAGAAATACCAGGAGATTCTCCTCTCAACGCGAGATGAGGCCCTTTTCTGAGGCGGTGTTTGGAGAGAAAACCCACCTTCCCTCTTGAGACTCGAAAGGAATCTTGACACCCTTGATGCAACTCAAGAAGTTCCAGACATACACTTCTCCACTCAAGAGGAACACCAAGGGTCCCACCAGAACCCAAGAATAGCCCCGTTTTTCCCTCCTCATCTTGAGATGAGGGTCCATTTCACTGAATTTTCGGGAAGGGAATCGCAGCATTCCTGATGCACCTCCAATGGAAGTGGTCTTCACTGGAAAATGAGGGACCTTAGGGGTCGTGCCACAGCTTCAAAAGACCCGAACTGACTCGAATGTCACCCCAAGTATTGACTCACAACATGATGGTACGAGTGACAATGCTGTGATACCTCGAAAGAAAGGCCCCGATCCCTATGTCAACTTGAAAGGAAGCCTGATACTACTGTTACAGCTCGAGAGGAAAGCAGACTTGCATGTCTCCACACGAGACAAGGCTGGCTCCACTTTTGAAACTCCACTCGAACCCCGAGATCCATGTCAGCACTGGAGAGGAAACCTGAGATTCTGGCCTCGGCTCTACAACTCACATGGAGACTGGACATTCCAGAGGCAACACGAGCGGGTTCTTGAAGTTCTTGTTTTAACTCGAGAAGAACTGCAACTTTCCTTCTGCAACTTGAGAAAAACCAGGAGATTCTCCCCTCAAGCCAAGATGAGGCCCTTTTCCGCAGGGTCACCTCGAGAAATCCCATCTTCCCTGTTGAGCCTCGAAAGGGTCCATGACACCCTTGAGGCAACTAAAAAAGTTCCCCAACATACCCGTCTCCACTCGAGAGGAGCCCCATGGGTCCCACCACAACTCAAGAAGAGCCCCGGTTTTCCCTCCTCATCTTGAGATGAGGGTCCTTTTCCCTGCTTCATCGGGAAAGGAATCCCAGCATTCCTGTCGCACCTCAAGAGGAGGCGATTTCAAACTGAACCTCAAGAGGAACTCCAGTGGTCGTGCCACAATTCCAAAAGACCCCGCTGTCACAATCCACTCCAAATACACCTGACTCCCCTGCACTGACTCGATGGTCACCAGGAGGATCGACTCAAAATACGATGGCAGGTTTGACAGCCCTGTGGCACCTTGAGAAAAGCCACTGATCCCTATGTAAACTCGACAGGAAGCCTGACAATGCTTTTGCAGCTCGAGAGTAAAGCAGACTTGCATGTCTCTACAAGAGACAAGGCCTGACTCTCCAGAGGAAACCCGGAAAGTCCAGAGGAACCCCGAGATCCATGTCAGCAATGGAGAGGAAACCTGAGGCTCGGGCCTGAACCCCAGATGAGGAATTTGGCCCCAGCAGCAAATGGAGAGGAATCCCGAGAGGGCCCTCACAAGAGGGCCTTTCCTCTTTTCTTGACTGAACACGGAGACTGGCCTTTCCTGAGGCAACATGAGAGGGTCCCTGAAGTTCCCGTAGTAACTCGAGAGGAACACCAGGTTTCCTGCATAACTCGAGAAAAACCAGCAGATTCTCCCTTCAATGTGAGATGAGGCCCTTTTCTGTTGCAGTGTCCTGAGAGAAATCCCACCTTCTGTGTTGAGCCTCAAAGGCGTTCATGACACCCTTGAGGCAACTCAAGAAGTTCCCTGACATAACCATCTCCACTCCAGAGGAACACCGAGGGTCCCACCACAACTCAAGAAGAGCCCTGGTTTTCCCGCCTCATCTCGAGATGAGTGTCCATTTCCCTGCTTCTTTGGGAAAGTAATCCCGGGATTCCTGTCACACCTCAAGTGGAGGCGGTCTCAAATTGAACGTCGAGGGAAAATCCAGGGGTCATGCCACAATTCCAAAAGACCCCTATTTAACAATCCAATCCAGATACACCTGACTCCCCTGCACTGACAGGACGATCTCCCTGAGGATCGACTCAAAACAAGATGGCAGGTGTGACAGCCCTGTGGCACCTCAAGAGAACGCCACTGATCACTATGTCAACTCAACAGGAAACCTGACACTGCTTTGACAGCTTGAGAGGAAAGTGGACTTGCATGTCTGCACACGAGATAAGGCCTGGCTCCCCTGTGGAAACTCCAGAGGAACCCCGAGATCCATGTAAGCACTGGAGAAGAACCCTGAGGTCCCAGCCTCAACTCCAGATGAGGACATCGGCCTTGGCCGTGACTGGGGAGGAATCCCGAGGGGTCCCTCGGTACTCTCATGGAGACTGGACTTTCCTGAGGCAACACAATCGGGTCCCTGTAGTCCCCATCATTACTCGAGAGGAACCCAAGTTTCCTGCCACAAGTCAAGAAAAACCAGCAGATTCTCCCCTCAACGAGAGATGAGGCCCTTTTCCACTGCGGCATCTTGAGAGAAATCCCACCTTCCCTCTTGAAGCTCAAAAGTGTCCTTGAAACCCTTGTGGCAACTCAAGAAGTTCCCTGTCATATCTGTCTCCATTATAGAGAGAGGAACACCGAGGGCCTGGCCACAACTCAAGAAGGACCCCGGTTTTCCCTCCTCATCTCGAGATGTGGTTCCATTTCCCTGCTTCATTGGGAAAGGAATCCCGGCATTCCTGTCGCACCTCAGGTGGAGGCAGTCTCAAGTTGAACCTCGAGAGGAACTCCAGGGGTCGTGCCACAATTCCAAAAGACCCAGGTGTGTCAATCCACTCGAGATACAGCTGACCCCCCTGCACTGGCTCAGTGGTCAACACGAGGATTGACTCAAAACATGATGGCAGGTGTGACAGTCCTGTGTCACCTCGAGAGAAAGCCACCGATCCCTATGTCAACTCGACAAGAAGCCTGACACTGATTTGACAGCTCGAAAGGAAAGCGGACTTGATGTCTCCACATGAGACGAGGCTTGACTCCCCTGTGGAAACTCCAGAGGAACCCCGAGATCCATGTCAGCACTACAGAAGAACATTGAAGTTCTGGCCTCAACTCCAGATGAGGAGCTCGGCCCCGGCAGCGACTGGAGAGGTATCTCGAGTGGCCCCTCGCAACTCACATGGAGACTGGACTTCCCTGAGGCAACACGAGCATGTCCCTGAGGTTCCAATCGTAACTCAATCGGAACCCCAAGTTTCCTGCTGCATCTGGAGAAAAACCAGGAGATTCTCCCCTCAACGTGAAATGAGGCCCTTTTCCACTGCGGCGTCTTGAGAGAAATCCACCTTCCCTCTTGAAGCTCAAAAGGGTTCTTGAAACTCTGGAGGCAACTCAAGAAGTTCCCTGACATACCTCTCTCCACTCGAGAGGAACACTGAGGGTCACACCACAACTCAAGAAGGGCCCCGGTTTTCCCGCCTCATCTCAAGATGAGGGTCCATTTCACTGAATCATCAGAAAGGGAATCCCAGTGTTCCCGTCACAAATCAAGTGGAAGCAGTCTTCACTGGAAAGTAAGAGGAACTCCAGGGGTCGAGTCACAATTTCAAAAGGCCCCAATGTCCCAAAGCACTCCCGATACACCTGTTTCCCATGTACTGACTCGACTGTCACCCCGAGTATTGACTCACAACACGATGGCTTGAGTGACAACGCTGTGACACCTTGAAAGATAGGCACTGATCCCTATGTCAACTCGAATGGAAGCCTGATACTACTGTTACTGCTCGAGAGGAAAGCAGACTTGCTCGTCTCTACATGAGATGAGGCTGGCCCCCCTTTTTAAACTCCATAGGAGCCCCGAGATCCATGTCAGCACTGGAGAGGAACACTGAGGTTCTGGCCTCAACTCCAGATTAGGATCTCGGCCCCGGAAGTGACTGGAGAGGAATCCCAAGAGACCCCTCACAACTCGCGTGGAGACTGGACTTTCCTGAGGCAACATGAGTGAGTCCCTGAGGTCCCTGTCGTAACTCGAGAGGAACCCAAGTTTCCTGCCGCAACTCGAGAAAAACAAGGAGATTCTCCCCTCAACGTGAGATGAGGTCCTTTTCTGTG
This sequence comes from Sylvicapra grimmia, assembly GCA_006408735.1. Classification (NCBI taxonomy): domain Eukaryota; kingdom Metazoa; phylum Chordata; class Mammalia; order Artiodactyla; family Bovidae; genus Sylvicapra; species Sylvicapra grimmia. The sequence continues at coordinate 47,794 of SJYH01007847.1, read as the reverse complement.
GCAGTGCTTGGAGAGAAAACCTACCTTCCCTCTTGAGACTCGAAAAGAATCTTGACGCCCTTGATGCAACTCAAGAAGTTCCCAGACATACACGTCTCCACTCAAGAGGAACACTGAAGGTCCCACCAGAAGCCAAGAATAGCCCCGTTTTTCCTTCCTCATCTCGAGATGAGGGTCCATTTCACTGAATCGTCGGGAAGGGAATCCCGGCGTTCCCGTCGCACCTCAAGAGGAAGCAGTCTTCACTGGAAAGTAAGAGGAACTCCAGGGGTTGTGCCACAATTTCAAAAGACCCAGATGTCCCAATCCACTCCAGATACACCTGTTTCCCATGAACTGACTCACTGTCACCCCGAGTATTGACTCACAACACGATGACACTTGTGACAACGCTGTGACACCTTGAAAGAAAGGCACTGATCCTGATGTTAACTCAAAAGGAAGCCTGATACTACTGTTACACCTCGATAGGAAAGCAGACTTGTATGTCTCCACACGAGACAAGGCTGGCTCCCCTTTTGAAACTCCATAGGAACCCCGAGATACATGTCAGTACTGGAGAGGAAACTTCAAGTTCTGACTTCAGGTCCAGATGAGGACCTAGGACCCGGCAGCGACTTCAGAGGAATCCCGAGAGGCCCCTCGCAACTTGCATGGAGACTGGATTTTCCTGAGGCCACACGAGTGGGTCCCTGAGGTCCCTGTTGTAACTCAAGTAGAACCCCAAGTGTCCTGTCGCAACTCGAGTTAAACCTTGAGATTCTTCCCTCAAAGTGAAATGAGGTCCTTTTCCACTGCTTTGGCTTGAGAGAAATCCCACCTTCACTCTTGAGCCTCGAAAGGGTCCTTGACACCCTTGATGTAACTCAAGAAGTTCCCTGACATACCCGTCTGCACTCGAGAGGAACACCGAGGGTCCCACCTCAACTCAAGAAGAGCCCCATTTTTCCCTTCTCATATCGAGTTGAGGGTCCATTTCCCTGCTTACTCGGGAAAGGTAACCCGGCCTTCCCATCGCACCTCAAGAGGGGGCGGTCTCAATTTGAAAGTTGAGAGGAACTCCAGGGTTCATGCCACCATTCCAAAAGACCCTGATGTCCCAGTCCACTCCAGATACACCTGATTCTCTTTCACTGACTCGCCTATCACCCTGAGTATCAAATCAGAAACGATGGCAGGTGGAACAGCCCTGTGGCACCTCGAGAGAATGCCAGAAATCTCTATGTCAACTCAACAGGAAGACTGACTCTACTGTTACAGCTAAAGAGGAAAACGCACTTGATGTGTCCACACAAGCTGAGGCCTGACTCTGCAGTGGAAACTCCAGAGGAATGCCAAGATCCATGTTGGCACTGGAGAGGAACCAGAGATTCTGGTCTCAACTCCAGATGAAGACCTCGGCCCCGGCAGTGACTGGAGAGGAATCTCGAGTGGCCCGTTGCAACTCACATGGAGACTGGCCTTTCCTGAAACAACATGAGTGGTCCCTGAGGTCCTCATTGTAACTCGAGAGGAACCTCAATTTTCCTGCCGCAACTCGAGAATAACCAGGAGATTCATCCCTCAACGCAAGATGAGGCCATTTTCTGCAGAAGCATCTCGAGTGAAATTGCACCTTCCCTCATGAGCCTCGAAAGGTCCTTGAAACCCTTGAGGCAACTCAAGAAATTCCCCAAAATAGTGATCTCCACTCTAGGGGAAAACCGAGGGTCCCGCTACAACTCAAGAAGAGCCCCGGTTTTCCCTCCTCATCTCGAGATGAAAGTCCATTTCCCTGCTTCATCGGGAAAGGAATCCTGGGGTTCCTGTCACACCTCAAGAGGAGGCACTCTCATCTTGAAACTCGAGAGGAACTTCAGGTGTCAGGCCACAGTTCCAACCCCCATGTCCCAATCCACTCCAGATATACATGACTCCCCTGAACTGACTCGATGGTCACACTGAGGATCGACTGAAAACACGATGGCAGGTGTGACAGCCCTGTGGCACCTCAAAAGAAAGCCACTGATCCCTGTGTCAACTCGACAGGAAGCCTGACACTGCTTTTCCAGTTCCAGAGGAAAGCGGACTTGCATGTTTCCACACGAGACAAGGCCTGACTTCCCTGTGGAAACTCCAGAGGATCCCTGAGATCCATGTCAGCACTGGAGAGGAACACTGAGGACCTCAGCCATGGCAACGATGGAGAGGAATCCCAAGAGGCCCCTCACAATTCACATGGAGACTGGCCTTTCCTGAGGCAACATGAGCAGGTCCTGATGCCCCCATCATAACTCAAGAGGAACACCCAGTTTCCTGCCACAACTCGAGAAAAACCAGGAGATTCTCCCCTCAACACAAGATGAGTCCCTTTTCCACTGCAGCATCACAAGGGAAATCCCACTTTCCCTCTTGAGCCTCAAAAGGGTCCTTGAAACCCTTGAGGCAACTCAAGAAGTTCCCTGACATACCTGTCTCCATTCAAAAGGAACACCGAGGGTCCCGCCACAACTCAAGAAGGGCCCCGGTTTTCCCTCCTCATCTCCAAATGAGGTTTCATTTCCCTGATTTGTTGGGAAAGAATACCAGCATTCCTGTCACACCTCAAGAGGAGGTGGTCTCAACTCGAAACTCGAGAGGAACTCCAGGAGTTGTGCCACAATTCCAAAAGACTCAGATGTGCCAATCCACTCCAGATACACCTGACCCCCCTGCACTGGCTCAACGGTCACCCCGAGGATCGACTCAAAACATGATAGCAAGTGTGACAACCCTGTGACACCTGGAGAGAAAACCACCGATCCCTATATCAACTCGACAGGAAGCCTGACACTGGTTTGAAAACTCTAGAGGAAAGAAGACTTGCATGTCTCCATACGAGATGAGGTCTGACTCCCCTGTGGAAAGGCCAGGGGAACCCCGAGACCCATATCAGCACTGGAGAGGAACACTGAGGTTCTGTCCTCAACTCCAGATGAGGACCTTGACCCTGGCAGTGACTGCAAGAGGCCCCTCACCACGTACATTGATACTAGACTTTCCTGAGTCAACATGAGCGGGTCCCTGAAGTCCCCGTTGTAACTCATGAGGAACCCTAAGTTTCCTGCTGCAACTCAAGAAAAACCGGAGATACTCCCCTCAATGTGAGATGAGGCCCTTTTCTGCAGCAGCATCTCGAGAGAAATCCCACCTTCCGTCTTGAGCCTCGAAAGGGTCCTTGACACCCTTGAGGCAACTAAGAAGTTCCCCGACATAACAGTCTCCACTCGAGAGGAACACCGAGGGTCCTGCCACAACCCAACAGGAGCCACGGTTTTCCCTCTTCATCTCGAGATGAGGGTCCATTTCCCTGTTTTATCGGGAAAGGAATCCCGGGGTTCCCCTCGCACCTCAAGAGGAAGCGGTCTCAACTTGAAAGTCGAGAGGAACTCCAGGGATCATGCAACCATTCTAAAAGACCCCGATGTCACAATATACTCCAGATACACCTGACTCCCATGCACTGACTCGACATATACACTGAGGATCGACCCATAACATGATGGCAGGTGTGACAGACCTGTGGCACCTCGAGAGAAAGCCACCAGTCCCTATGTCAACTTGACAGGAAGCCTGATACTGCTTTTCCAGCTTGAGAGGAAAGTTGTCTTGCATGTCTCCACATGAGATGAGGTGTGACTCCCCTGTGGAAACTCCAGAGGAACCCCAAGATCCATGTCAGCACTGGAGAGAACTGTGAGGGTCAGGCCTCAGCTCAATGAGGACCTTGGCCCCAGCAGCGACTGGAGAGGAATCCTGAGAGGCCACTCACAACTCGCATGAAGACTCACTTTCCTGAGGCAACATGTGCTGTTCCCTGTGATCCCCATAGTAAATCGAGAGGAACCCCAAGTTTCCTGCTGCAACTCGAGAAAAACCAGGAGATTTTCCCTTCAACATGAATAAAGCCCTTTTCCACTGTGGCATCTTGGGAGAAATCCCACCTTCCCTCTTGAGCCTGGAAAGGGTCCTTGATATCCTTGAAGCAACTGAAGAAATTCACCTACATACCCGTCTGCACTCGAGAGGAACACCGAGGGTCCCACCTCAACTCAAGAAGAGCCCCGGTTTTCCCTCCCCATCTCGAGATGAGGGTCCATTTCCCTGCATCATTGGGAAAGGAAAGTTGGCATTCCCGTCATACCTCAAGAGGAGGTGGTCTCAACTTGACACTCGAGAGGAACTCCAGGGGTCGTGCCACAGTTCCTAAAGACCCCAATATGCCAATCCACTCCAGATACACTTGACTCCCCTGCACTGACTAGACGGTCATTCCAAGAGTCGACTCAAAACAGAATGGCAGTTGTGACAGCCCTGTGGCACCATGAGAGAAAGCCACTGATCCCTATGTCAACTTGAAAGGAAGCCTGACACTGCTTTGACAGCTCCATAGGAAAGGTGACTTGCATGTTGCCACATGGGACGAGGCATGACTCCCCTTTGGAAGCTCCATCGGAACCCCGAGATCCATGTCAGTACTGGAGAGGAAACCTCAGGTTCTGGCTTCAACTCCAGATGAGGACCTCGGCCCTGGCAGCAACTGGAGAGGAATCCAAGAGGCCCCTCACAACTCTCATGGAGACTAGCCTCTCCTGAATCAACACGGGTGGTTCCCTGATGTCCCCATCGTAACTCAAGAGGAACCCCAAGTTTCCTGCTGCAACTCGAGAAAAACCAGGAGATTCTCCCATAAATACGCGATGAGCCCTTTGCTGTTGCACCGTCTCGAGAGAAATCCCTCTTGAGCCTCGAAAGGGTCCTTGACACCCTTGAGGCAACACAAGAAGTCCCCCGACATACCCATCTCCACTCGAGAGGAACACCAAGGGTCCCGCCACAACTCAAGAAAACCCCTGGTTTTCCCTTGTCATCTTGAAATTAGGGTCCATTACCCTGCTTCATCAGGAAGGGAATACCAGCATTCCCATCACACCTCAAGGAAGCCATCATACCTCGAAAGGAAGCCACCGATCCCTATGTCAACATGACAGGAAGACTGCCACTAGTTTGGCAGCTTGAGAGAAATACGGACTTGCATGTCTGCACATGAGAGGAGGCGTGACTCCCCTGTGGAAACTCCAGAGGAACCCAGAGATCCAAGTCAGCACTGGAGAGGAACCCTGAGGTTCAGACTTCAACTGCCGATGTGGACCTTGGCCCCTGAAGCGATTGGAGTGGAATCCCGAGAGGCCCCTTGCAACTCGCATGTAGACTCAACTATCCTGAGGCAACACGAGCGGGTCCCTGCTGTCCCCATCGAAACTCGAGAGGAACCACAAGTTTCCTGCCGCAACTCGAGAAAAACCAGGAGATTCTCCCCTCAACGTGAGATGAGGCCCTTTTCCACTGCAGCGTCTCAAGAGAAATCCCACCTTCCCTCTTGAGCCTCGAAAGGGTCCTTGACATCATTTTTGCAACTCTAGAAATTCCCCAACACACCCGTCTCCACTCGAGAGGAACACCGAGGGTCACGCCACAACTCAAGAAGAGCCCTGGTTTTCCCTCCTCATCTCCAGATGAGTGTCCAATTCCCTGCTTCATCTAGAAAGGAAACGTGGCATTCCCCTCGCACCTCAAGAGGAGGCCGTCTCAACTTGAAACTCGAGAGGAACTCCAGGGGTCATGCCACAATTCCAAAAGACCCGATGACCCAATCAACTCCAGATACACTTGACTCCCCTGCACTGACTCGACGGTCACCCCGAGNCTCGAGAGGAACACTGAGGGTCCCACCACAACTCAAGAGGAGCCCCCTTTCCCCCTCTTCTGCTCCCGATGAGGGATCCTTTCCCTGCTTCGACAGGAAAGGATTCTGTCATTCCCGTCGCACAGCAAATAGGCGTGCTCTCAACAAGATAGTCGAGAGGAACTCCAGCGGTCGTGCCTCCATTCCAAAAGACCCCCAAATGTCTCAGTCCACTCCAGATGACCTGATTTCCCTGCACTGCCTGGAAGGTAACCCTGAGCATCCAATTACACCACGGTGGCATCTGTGACAGCCCTGTGGCACCTCGCGGGAAAGCCACAGATCCCCGTGCCAGCTCGTCGCGAAGCCTGATACTGCTGCTACAGCTTGGGAGGAAAACGGACTTGAGAACTCCACCTGAGCAGAGTCCTGACTCTCCTGTGGAGACTCCAGAGGAACCCCAAGATCCATGTCAGCACTGGAGGAAACTTCAGGTTCTGGCTGCAGTTCCAGACGAGTACCTAGGACCCGACACTGACAGGACAGGAATCCGGAGGGTCCCCTCACAATTCGTATGGAGACTGGTCTTTCCTGAGGTCACACCAGCGGGTCGCCAAGGTCCCCGTCGTAACACGAAAGGGACCTGCCGCAACTCGAGAAAAACCAGGAGGTTCTCCCCTGCAGGCAATATGAGGCCGTTTTCTGCTGTGGCATCCAGAGAGAAATCACACCTTTCCTCCTGAACCTCAAAGGGTATTTCACACCCTAGCTGCACACTCAAGAATTTCCCCGACATACCCGTCTCCAATCGAGAGGAACACTGAGGGTCCGACCACAACTCAAGAGGGCCCCGTTTCCCCCTCATCCGCTCCAGATGAGGGTTCCCTTCCCTGCTTCGTCGGGAAAGGATTCTGGCTTTCCCGTCGCACAGCAAGATGATGTGCTCTCAACAGGAAAGTCGAGAGGAACTCCATGGTTCATGCCACCATACCAAAGACCCCCAAATGTCGCAGTCCACTCCAGATGAACCTGATTTCACTGCTCTGCCTCAAAGGTCACCCTGAGCATCGAATCACACCATGGTGGCACGTGTGACAGCCCTGTGGCACCTCGAGGAAAAGCCACAGATCCCTGTGTCAACTCCTAGGGAATTCTGACATTGCTCCTGCAGCTCGGGAGGAAAACAGACGTGTATGTCTCCACTCGAGAAGAGTCCTGACTCTCCTGTGGAGACTCCATAGGAACCCCAAGATCCATGTCAGCACTGGAGAGGAAACCTCAGGTTCTGGCTGCAGTTCCAGACGAGTACCTAGGACCCAACACTGACTGGACAGGAATCCCGAGGGGCCCCTCGCAACTCGTATGGAGAATGGTCTTTCCTGTGGCCACATCAGCAGGTCCCTGAGGTCCCCGTCGTAACTCGAGAGGGCCCTGCTTCAACTTGAGAAAAACCAGGAGGTTCTCCCCTGCAGGCAATATGAGGCCGTTTTCTGCTGTGGCATCCAGAGAGAAATCACACCTTTCCTCCTGAACCTCAAAGGGTATTTCACACCCTAGCTGCACACTCAAGAATTTCCCCGACATACCCGTCTCCAATCGAGAGGAACACTGAGGGTCCGACCACAACTCAAGAGGGCCCCGTTTCCCCCTCATCCGCTCCAGATGAGGGTTCCCTTCCCTGCTTCGTCGGGAAAGGATTCTGGCTTTCCCGTCGCACAGCAAGATGATGTGCTCTCAACAGGAAAGTCGAGAGGAACTCCATGGTTCATGCCACCATACCAAAGACCCCCAAATGTCGCAGTCCACTCCAGATGAACCTGATTTCACTGCTCTGCCTCAAAGGTCACCCTGAGCATCGAATCACACCATGGTGGCACGTGTGACAGCCCTGTGGCACCTCGAGGAAAAGCCACAGATCCCTGTGTCAACTCCTAGGGAATTCTGACATTGCTCCTGCAGCTCGGGAGGAAAACAGACGTGTATGTCTCCACTCGAGAAGAGTCCTGACTCTCCTGTGGAGACTCCATAGGAACCCCAAGATCCATGTCAGCACTGGAGAGGAAACCTCAGGTGCTGACAGCAGTTCCAGCCAAGGACTTATGACACGATGTGACAGAAGAGGAATCCCAAGGGGCCCCTCACAACTCGCATGGAGGCTGGTCTTTCCTGAGGCCATGCCAGTGGATCACTGAGGTCCCCGTTGTAAATTGAGAGGGACTTGCTGCAACTCGAGAAAAACCAGGAGGTTCTCCCCTGCAGGCGAGATGAGGCCCTTTTCTGCTGCGGTGTCTCGAGGGAAATCACACCTTCTCTCTTGAACCTCACAAGGGTCCTTCCCACCCTTGCTGCAACTCAAGAAGTTCCCCAACATACCCGTCCCCACGTTGGAGGAACACCGAGGGTCCCAGCACAACTCAGGAGGAGCCCCATTTGCCCACCGTGAGCTCAAGATGAGGGTCCCTTTCCCTGCTTCATCAGGAAAGGATTCCCGCCATTCCTTTCGCATCTCAAGAGGTGGCACTCTCAACAAGAAAGTGGTGATCTCCTGGGGTCCGCCCAACATACTAAAAGTCCCCCAGATGTCTCCGTCCACTCCAGATGAACGTGATTTCCCTGCACTGCCTCGAAGGTCACCCCGAGNTCTCAACAAGAAAGTGGTGATCTCCTGGGGTCCGCCCAACATACTAAAAGTCCCCCAGATGTCTCCGTCCACTCCAGATGAACGTGATTTCCCTGCACTGCCTCGAAGGTCACCCCGAGCATCGAATCTCACCACGGAGGCTTGTGGCACAGCTCTGTGGCATCTTGAGGGCAAGACAGAGATCCCTGGGTCAACTCGATGGGAAGACTGACACTGTTGCTACAGCTCTGAAGGAAAGCGGACATGTGTGTAACCACAGGAGACGAGGCCTGACTCCCCTGGGGAGACTCCAGAGGAACCCCAAGTTCCAAGCCAGCATTGGAGAGGAAACCTCAGGTTCCAGCTTTGGCTCCAGACTGGGACTTAGGAACTGGCACTGACTGGAGAGGAATATCGAGGGGACTGTCTCAACTCGCACAGACACTGGCCTTTCCTGAGGCCACACGAGAGGATACCTGTGGTCCCTGTCATAACTCGAGAGGGACCTGCCGCAACTCGAGAAAAACCAGGAGGTTCTCCCCTCCAGGCGAGTTGAGGCCGTTTTCTGCTGCGGCATCCTGAGAGAAATCACGCCTTCCCTCCTGAACCTCAAAGGGTCCTTCACACCTTTGCTGCAACTAAAAATTTTCCCGACATACCAGTCTCCACTCGAGAGGAACACTGAGGGTCCCACCACAACTCAAGAGGAGCCCCCTTTCCCCCTCCTCCGCTCCATATGAGGGTTCCTTTCCCTGCTTCATAGGTAAAGGATTCTGACGTTCCTGTCACATAGCAAGAGGACGTGCTCTCAACAAGAAATTCGAGAGGAACTCCAGGGGTCATGCCCCCATTCCAAAAGACCCCCAAATGTCTCAGTCCACTTCAGATGAACCTGGTTTTCATGCCATGCCTCGAAGGTCACCCTGAGGATCGAATCACACCACGGTGGCACGTGCGAGAGCCCTGTGGCATCTCGTGGGAAAGCCACAGATCCCTGTGTCCACTCGTCGGGAAGCCTGAAACTGCTGCTACAGCTCGGGAGAAAAACGGACTTGCATGTAACCACAGGAGATGAGGCCCGACTCCCCTGGGGACACTCCAGAGGAACCCCAAGATCCATGCCAGCAGTGGAGAGGAAACCTCAGGTTCCAGCTTCAGCTCCAGATGGGGACTTAGGACCGGCATCAACTGGAGAGAAACTCCGAGGGGCCCATCTCACCTCGCATGGAGACTGGCCTTTCCTGAGGCCACCTCAGTGGGTCCCTGAGGTCCCCATTGTATCTCGAGAGGGACCTGCCGCAACTCGAGAAAAACCAGGAGGTTCTCCCCTCCAGGCGAGATGAGGCCGTTTTCTGCTGCGTCATCCCAGGAGAAATCACGCCTTCCCTTTTGAATCTCAAAGGGTCCTTCACACCCTTGATGCAACTCAAGAAGTTCCCTGACATACCTGTCTCCACTCGAGAGGAACACTGAGGGTCCCACCAAAGCTCAAGAGGGGCCCCCTTGCCCCCTCCCCTGCTCCAAATGAGGGTTCCTTTACCTGCTTCGTCGCCAAAGGTTTCTGGCATTTCCGTCGCACAGCAAGCGGGCATGCTCTCAACAGGAACATCGAGAGGAACTCCAGGGGTCGTGCCACCATTCCAAAAGACCCCCAATGTCTCAGTCCACTCCAGATGAACCTGATTTCCCTGCACTGCCTCGAAGGTCATCCCGAGAATCGAATCACACCACGATGGCACGTGCGACAGCCCTGTGGCAGCTCAAGGGAAAGCCGCACATCCCTGTGTCAAATCGTCGGAAAGCCTGACACTGCTGCTACAGCTCGGGAGTAAAACGAACGTGTATGTCTCCACTCAAGAAGAGTCCTGACTCTCCTGTGGAGACTCCAGAGGGACCCCAAGATCCATCTCAGCACTGGAGAGGAAATCTCAGGTATTGGCCGCAGTTCCAGACAAGGACCTAGGACCTGACACTGACTGGAGAGGAATCCCGAGGGGCCCCTTGCAACTCCCATGGAGACTGGACTTTCCTGAGGCCACGCCAGCAGATCCCTGAGGTCCCCATCGTAACTCGAGAGGGACCTGCTGCAACTTGAGAAAAACCACGAGGTTCTCCCCTGCAGGCAAGATGAGGCCCTTTTCTGCTGCTGCATCTCGAGGGAAAACACTCCTTCCCTCTTGAACCTCACAAGGGTCCTTCCCATCATTGCTGCTACTCAAGAAATTCCCTGAACTACACATCCCCATGCAGGAGGAACACCGAGTGTCCTGGCACAACTCAGGAGGAGCCCCTTTTCCCCTCGTAAGCTCGAGATGAGTGTCCCTTTCCCTGCTTCATTGAGAAAGGATTCCCGCCGTTCCTGTCGCATCTCAAGAGGTGACACTCTCAACAGGAAAGCCGAGATCTCCAGGGTTCATGCCAACTTACTAAAAGTCACCCAGATGTCTCAGTCCACTCCAGATGACCCTGATTTCCCTACCCTGCTACGAGTGTCACCTGCGTATCGCCTCACACCACGGTGGCTCATGCCACAGGCCTGTGGCATCTCGAGGGAAAGACAGAGATCCTGGGGTCAAGTCGAGGGGAAGCCTGACACTGCAGCTACAGCTTGGGAGGAAAGCGGACGTGCATGTAAGCACAGTAGACGAGGCCTGACTCCACTGGGGAGACTCCAGAGGAACCCCAAGTTCCATGCCAGCACTGTAGAAGAAACCTCAGGTTCCAGCTTCAGTTCCAGACGGGGACTTAGGACCCGGCACCAACTGGAGTGGAATCCCGAGGGGCCCCTCTCAACTCTCATGGAGACTGGCCTTTCCTGAAGCCAAGCGAGCAAGTCCCTGAGGTCCACATCATACCTCGAGAGGGACCTGCCACAACTCGAGAAAAACCAGGAGTTTCTCAACTCCAGGCGAGATGAGGCCGTTTACTGCTGCGGCATCCCGGGAGAAATCACCCCTTCCCTCCTGAACTTCAAAGGGTCCTTCACACCCTCTCGCAACTCAAGAAGTTTGCCTACATACCCGTCTCCAGTCGAGAAGAACACTGAGGGTCTCACCACAACTCAAGAGGAGCCACCTTTCCCCCTCCTCCACTCCAGATGAGGCTTCATATCCCTGCTTCATCAGGAAAGGATTCTGGCATTTCCATCGCACTGCAAGAGGACGTGCTCTCAACAGGAAAGTCGAGAGGAACTCCAGGGGTCTTGCCACCATTCCAAAAGACCACCAAATGTCTCAGTCCACTCCAGATNATCAGGAAAGGATTCTGGCATTTCCATCGCACTGCAAGAGGACGTGCTCTCAACAGGAAAGTCGAGAGGAACTCCAGGGGTCTTGCCACCATTCCAAAAGACCACCAAATGTCTCAGTCCACTCCAGATAAACCTGATTTCCCTGCCCTGCCTCGAAGGTCACCCTGAGTGAACAATCACACCATGGGGGTACGTGCAACAGCCCTGTGGCACCTTGGGGGAAAGCCACAGATCCTTGTGCCCACTTTTCCAGAAGCCTGACACTGCTGCTATAGCTTGGAAGGAAAATGGAAGTGTATGTCTCCACTCAAGAAGAGTCCTGACTCTCCTGTAGAGACTCCAGAGGAAGCCCAAGGTCCATGTCAGCCATGGAGGGGAAATCTCAGGTATTGGCCACAGTTCCAGATGAAAACCTAGGACCCGACACTGACTGGAGAGGAATCCTGAGGGGCCCCACGCAACTCGCATGGAGACTGGACTTTCCTGAGACCACACCAGAGGATCCCTGAGGTCCCTGTCGTAACTCGAGAGGGACCTGCCGCAACTCGAGAAAAACCACGAGGTTCTCCCCTGCAGGTGAGACGAGGCCCTTTACTGCTGTGGCATCTCGAGGGAAATCACGCCTTCGCTTTTGAATCTCACAAGGGTCCTTCCCACCGTTGCTGCTACTCAAGAAGTTCCATGAAATACACGTCTCCAAGTGGGAGGAACACCGAGGGTCCCAGCACAACTCAGAAGGAGCCCCTTTTCCCCTCGTAAGCTCGAGATTAGGGTCCCTTTCCCTGCTTCGTCGGGAAAGGATTCCCGCCATTCCTGTCGCATCTCAAGAGGTGGCACTCTCAACAGGAAAGCCGAGATCTCCAGGGGTCGTGCCAACATACTATACGTCCCACAGATGTCTCAGTCCACTCCAGATGAACCTGATTTCCCTGTTCTACTTCCAGTGTCACCCGCGTATCACCTCACACCACGTGGGCTCGTGCCCCATCCCTGTGGCATCTCAAGGGAAAGACAAAGATCCCTGTGTCAACACGATGGGAATCATGACACAGCTGCTACAGCTCGGGAGGAAAGTGGACGTGGGTGTAATCACAGGAGATGAGGCCTGACTCCCCTGGGGAGACTCCAGAGGAACCCCAAGATCCATGCCAGCACTGGAGCGGAAAGCCCAGGTTCCTGCTTCACCTGCAGACGGAGACTTAGTACCCGGCCCTGACTGGAGAGTAATCCCGACGGGCCCCTGTCAACTCGCACGGAGACTGGCCTTTCCTGACGCCACGCGAGCGGGTCCCTGAGGTTCCCATCGTAACTCGAGAGGGACCTGCTGCAACTCGGGAAATACCAGGAGGTTCTCCCCTCCAAGCAAGATGAGGCTCTATTCTGGTGCGGGAGAAATCCCGCAGAAATCCCGAGAGAAATCACGCCTTCCCTCTGGAACCTCAAAGGGTCCTTCACACCCTTGCTGGAAGTAAAGAAGTTCCCCGACATACTTGTCTCCACTTGAGAGGAATACTGAGGGTCTCACCACAACTCAAGAGGATCTCCCTTTCCCCCTCCCCCGCTCCAGATGACGCTTCCTTTCCCTGCTTCGTTGGAAAGGTTTCTGGCATTTCCGTCGCACAGCAAGAGGACATGCTCTCAACAGGAATGTCGAGAGGAACTCCAGGGGTTGTGCCACCATTCCAAAAGGCCCCCAAATGTCTCAGTCTACTCCAGATGAACCTGAATTCCCTGCCCTGCCCGGAAGTTCACCCCGACCATCGAATCACACCATGGGGGCACGTGCGACAGCCCTACGGCACATGGAGGGAAAGCCACAGATCCCTGTGTCCACTCGTCAGGAAGGGTGACACTGCTGCTACAGCTCGGGAGGAAAATGGACGTGTATGTCTCCACTCGAGAAGAGTCCTGACTCTCCTGTGGAGACTCCAGAGGAACCCCAAGGTCCATGTCAGCACTGGAGAGGAAATGTCAGGTTCTGGCCTCAGTTCCAGACGAGGACCTATGACCCGACACTGACTGGAGAGGAATCCTGATGGGCCCCTCACTACTCTCATGGAGAGTGGTCTTTCCTGACGCCACGCCAGCACGTCCCTAAAGTCCTCGTCATAATTCAAAAGGGACCTGCCGCAACTCGAGAAAAACCAGGAGGTTCTCCCCTGCATTCGAGATGAAGCCCTTTTCTGCTGCGGTGTCTCGAGAGAAATCACGCCTTCCCTCTTGAACCTCGCAAGAGTCCTTCCCACCCTTGCAGCAACTCAAGAAGACCCCTGACATACCCGTCTGCACTCGAGAGGAACACCGAGGGTCCCACCTCAACTCAAGAAGAGCCCCGGTTTTCCCTCCCCATCTCGAGATGAGGGTCCATTTCCCTGCATCATTGGGAAAGGAAAGTTGGCATTCCCGTCATACCTCAAGAGGAGGTGGTCTCAACTTGACACTCGAGAGGAACTCCAGGGGTCGTGCCACAGTTCCTAAAGACCCCAATATGCCAATCCACTCCAGATACACTTGACTCCCCTGCACTGACTAGACGGTCATTCCAAGAGTCGACTCAAAACAGAATGGCAGTTGTGACAGCCCTGTGGCACCATGAGAGAAAGCCACTGATCCCTATGTCAACTTGAAAGGAAGCCTGACACTGCTTTGACAGCTCCATAGGAAAGGTGACTTGCATGTTGCCACATGGGACGAGGCATGACTCCCCTTTGGAAGCTCCATCGGAACCCCGAGATCCATGTCAGTACTGGAGAGGAAACCTCAGGTTCTGGCTTCAACTCCAGATGAGGACCTCGGCCCTGGCAGCAACTGGAGAGGAATCCAAGAGGCCCCTCACAACTCTCATGGAGACTAGCCTCTCCTGAATCAACACGGGTGGTTCCCTGATGTCCCCATCGTAACTCAAGAGGAACCCCAAGTTTCCTGCTGCAACTCGAGAAAAACCAGGAGATTCTCCCATAAATACGCGATGAGCCCTTTGCTGTTGCACCGTCTCGAGAGAAATCCCTCTTGAGCCTCGAAAGGGTCCTTGACACCCTTGAGGCAACACAAGAAGTCCCCCGACATACCCATCTCCACTCGAGAGGAACACCAAGGGTCCCGCCACAACTCAAGAAAACCCCTGGTTTTCCCTTGTCATCTTGAAATTAGGGTCCATTACCCTGCTTCATCAGGAAGGGAATACCAGCATTCCCATCACACCTCAAGGAAGCCATCATACCTCGAAAGGAAGCCACCGATCCCTATGTCAACATGACAGGAAGACTGCCACTAGTTTGGCAGCTTGAGAGAAATACGGACTTGCATGTCTGCACATGAGAGGAGGCGTGACTCCCCTGTGGAAACTCCAGAGGAACCCAGAGATCCAAGTCAGCACTGGAGAGGAACCCTGAGGTTCAGACTTCAACTGCCGATGTGGACCTTGGCCCCTGAAGCGATTGGAGTGGAATCCCGAGAGGCCCCTTGCAACTCGCATGTAGACTCAACTATCCTGAGGCAACACGAGCGGGTCCCTGCTGTCCCCATCGAAACTCGAGAGGAACCACAAGTTTCCTGCCGCAACTCGAGAAAAACCAGGAGATTCTCCCCTCAACGTGAGATGAGGCCCTTTTCCACTGCAGCGTCTCAAGAGAAATCCCACCTTCCCTCTTGAGCCTCGAAAGGGTCCTTGACATCATTTTTGCAACTCTAGAAATTCCCCAACACACCCGTCTCCACTCGAGAGGAACACCGAGGGTCACGCCACAACTCAAGAAGAGCCCTGGTTTTCCCTCCTCATCTCCAGATGAGTGTCCAATTCCCTGCTTCATCTAGAAAGGAAACGTGGCATTCCCCTCGCACCTCAAGAGGAGGCCGTCTCAACTTGAAACTCGAGAGGAACTCCAGGGGTCATGCCACAATTCCAAAAGACCCGATGACCCAATCAACTCCAGATACACTTGACTCCCCTGCACTGACTCGACGGTCACCCCGAGAATCAACTCAAAATATGATGGCAGGTGTAATAGCCCTCTGGCACCTTGAGAGAAAGCCACCAATACCTATGTCAACTCGACAGGAAGCCTAACACTGCTTGGACAGCTCGAGGGAAAAGTGGAATTGCATGTCTCCACATGAGACGAGGCCTGACTCCACTTTGGAAAATCCAGAGGAACCCCGAGATCCATGTCAGCACTGGAGAGAAAACCTGAGTTTCTGGCCTGAAATCCAGATGAGGACCTCGGCCCTGGCAATGACTGGAGAGGAAGCATGAGAGGCCCCTCGCAACTCGCATGGAGACTGTCCTTTCCTGAGGCAATATGAGTGGGCCCCTGAGATCCCCATGGTAACTCGAGAGGAACCCCAAGTTTCATGCCACAACTCGAGAAAAACCAGGAGATTCTCCCCTCAATGTGAGATGAGGCCCTTTTTCACTGCAGCGTCCCAAGAGAAATCTCACTTTCCCTCTTGAGCCTCAAATGGGTCCTTGACACCCTTGAGGCAACTCAAGAAGTTCCCCAACATACCCGTCTCCACTCAAGAGGAACACTGGGGGTCCCGCCACAACTCAAGAAGAGCCCCGGTTTTCCATCCTCATCTCGAGATGAGGGTCTATTTCCCTGGTTCATCAGGAAAGGAATCCCTTCGCACATCAAGAGGAGTCTGTCTCACACTGACACTCGAGAAGAACTCCATGGGTTGTGCCACCAGTCCAAAAGTCCCTGATGTCCCAATTTGCTCCAGATACACCTGAATCCCCTGAACTGACTTGACGGTCACCCCGAGGTTAGACTCAAACCATGATGGCAGGTGTGACAGCCCTGTGGCCCCTCGAGAGAAAGCCACCAATCCCTATGTCAACTCGACAGGAAGCCTGACTGCTTTGACAGCTCCAGTGGAAAGTAGACTTGCATGTCTTCACACGAGACGAGTTTCCCCCGAGACGAGTTTCTGTGGAAACTCCAGAGGAATGCCGAAATCCATGTCAGCACTGGAGAGAACCGTGCAGGTCTGGCCTCAACTCGATGAGGACCTCGGCCCTGGCAGCGACTGGAGAGGAATCCCAAGAGACCCTTTGCAACTCGCATCGAGACTGGCATTTCCTGAGGAAACACGAGCGGGTCCCTGAGGTCCCCGTTGTAACTCGAGAGGAACCCTAAGTTTCCTGCCGCAACAACAGAAAAACCAGGAGAATCTCCTGTTAACGCAAGATGAAGCCGTTTTCCGCTGCGGCATCTCGAGAGAAATCCCACCTTGCCTCTTGAGTCTTGAAAGGGTCCTTGACAACCTTGAGGCAACTCAAGACATTTCCTGACATACCCGACTCCACTTGAGAGGAACACAGAGGATCCTGACACAACGCAAAAAGAGCCCAGGTTTTCCTTCCTCATCTCGAGATGAGGGTCTATTTCTTTGCTTCTTCAGGAAAAGAATCCTGGCGTTCCCGTCGGACCTCAAGAGGAGGCGGTCTCAACTTGAACCTCGAGAGGAACTCCAGGGGTCATGCCACAATTCCAAAAGACCCCGATGTCCCAATCCACTCCAGATACACCTGACTCCGCCACACTGAATAAACGGTAACTCCGAGGATCAACTCAAAACACGAAGGCAGGTGTGACAGACCCATGTCAACTCGAGAGAAAGCCACCGATCCCTATGTCAACTTGACAGGAAGCAGGACACTACTTTGACAGCTTGAGAGGAAAGCAGACTTGCATGTCTCCACAAGAGACGAGGCCTGACTCCCCTGTGGAAACTCTAAAGGAACCCCAAGATCCATGTCAGCACTGGAGGTTCTGGCCTGAAATCAAGATGAGGACCTTGGCCCTAGCAGCGACTGGAGAGGAAGCCCGAGAGGCCCCTCTCAACTCTCATGTAGACTGGACTTTCATGAGGCAACACGAGCCGGTCCCTGAGGTCCCCATCGAAACTCGAGAGGAACCCCAATTTTCCTGCCACAACTCGAGAAAAACCAGGAGATTCTCCCCTCATCGGGAGATGAGGCCCTTTTCTGCTTCAGCGTCTCGAGAGAAATCCCATCTTCCCTCTTGAGCCTCGAAAGGGTCCATGCCACCCTTGAGGCAACTCAAGAAATTCCCCGACATACCTGTCTGCTCTCGAGAGGAACAACGAGGGTCCCACCACAACTTAAGAAGAGCCCCGGATTTCCCTCCTCATCTCCAGATGAGTATCCAATTCCCTGCTTTGTCTAGAAAGGAAACTCGGCATTCCCATCGCACCTCAAGAGGAGGCGGCCTCAACTTGAAACTCGAGAGGAACTCCAGGGGTCATGCAAAAATTCTAAAAGACCCTGATGACCCAATTAACTCCAGATACACTTGACTCCCCTGTACTGACTCGACGGTCACTCTGAGGATCGACTCAAAATATGATGGCAGGTGTAACAGCCCTCTGGCACCTTGAGGGCTATGAGGGCTATACCAATCCCTATGTCAACTCGACAGGAAGCCTGACACTGCTTGCACAGCTCGAGGGGAAAGCGGAATTGCGTGTCTCCACATGAGATGAGGCCTAACTCCACTTTGGAAAATCCAGAGGAACCCCGAGATCCATGTCAGCACTGGAGAGAAAGCCTGAGGTTCCGGCCTAAAATCTAGTGAGGATCTCGGCCGTGGCAGTGACTGGAGAGGAAGCCTGAGAGGCCCCTCACAACTCGCATGGAGACTGGACTTTCCTGAGAAACAAGAGCGGGTCCCTAAGGTTCCCATTGTAACTCGAGAGGAACCCCAAGTTTCCTGCCGCAACTCGAGCAAAACCAGGAGATTCTCCCCTCAACGTGGGATGAGGCCCTTTTCCTCTGCGGCATCCCGAGAGAAATCTCACTTTCTCTCTTCAGCCTTGAATGGGTCCTTGACACACTTGAGGCAACTCAAGAAGTTCCCTGACATACCTGTCTTCACCCGAGAGGAACACTGGGGTTCCCGCCACAACTCAAGAAGAGCCCTGGTTTTCCATCCTCATCTCAAGATGAGGGTCCATTTCCCTGCTTCATTGGGAAAGGAACACCGGTGTTCTCGTCGCACATCAAGAGGAGTTTGTCCACCTTGACAGTCAAGAGGAACTCCAGGGGTCGTGCCACTATACCAAAAGACCCCGATGTCCCAATCCTGTCCAGATACACCTGACTCCCCTGCACTGACTCGATGGTCACATCAAGGTTTGACTGAAAACACAATGGCAGGTGTGACAGCCCTGTGGCCCATCAAGAGAAAGACACGGATCCCTATGTCAACTCAACAGGAAGACTGACACTGCTTTGACAGCTCCAGTGGAAAGCGGACTTCCATGTTTTCACATGAGACGAGGCCTGACTCCCCTGTGGAAACTCCAGAGGAACCCCAAGATCGATGTCTGCACTGGAGAGAACCGTGAGGTTCTGGCCTCAACTTGATGAGGACCTCAGCCCCAGCAGGGACTGGAGAGGAATCCCGAGAGGCCCCTTGCAACTCACATCAAGACTGGCATTTCCTGAGGCAAGCAGATTGGGTCCCTGAGGTCCCCATCATAACTCAAGAGGAGCCCAATGTTTCTTGCTGCAACACGAGAAAAACCAGGAGAATCTCCCGTTAACGTGAGATGAAGCCATTTTCCACTGCAGTGTTTCGAGAGAAATCCCACCTTCCCATTTGAGCCTGGAAAGGGTCCTTGATATCTTTGAGGCAACTAAAGATGTTCCCCAACATACCTGTCTCCACTCGAGAGGAACATGGAGGGTCCCGCCACAACTCAAGAAGAGCCCTGGTTTTTCTTCCTCATCTCGTGATGATGGTCCATTTCTTTGCTTTGTCGGGAAAAGAATCCTGATGTGCCTGTTGCAACTCAAGAGGAGGTGGTCTCAACTTGAAAGTTGAGAGGAACTCCAGGGTTCGTGCCACCATTCCAAAAGATTCTGATGTCCCAATCCATTCCAGAGAAACTTGACTCCCCTGCACTGACTCGACAGTCAAACCAAGGATCGACTCAAAACACGATGGCAGGTGTGACAGCCCTGTGGCACCTCGAGAGAAAGCCACTGATCCCTGTGTCAACACGACAGGAAGCCTGACACTGCTTTATAGCTCGAGAGGAAAGCAGACTTGAATTTCTGCACACGAGACGAGGCCTTACTCCCCTTTGGGATCTCCAGATGTACCCCCAAGATCCATGTCAGCACTGGAGAGGAACCCTGAAGTTCTGGCCTCAAATCCAGATGAGGACTGCAACAATGGCAGCCACTGGAGAGGAATCCCTACAGGCCCGTCACAACTAGCATGGAGCCTGGCCTTTCCTGAGGCAACACGAGCGGGTCCCTGTGGTCCCTGTCATAACTTAAGAGTAACCCAATGATTCCTGCTGCAACTCAAGAAAAACCAGGAGATTCTCCCCTCAACGCGGGATGAGGCCCTTTTCTGCTGCGGCGTCCTGAGAGAAATCCCACCTTCCTTCTTGATCCTCGAAAGTGTCTTTGACACCCTTGAGGCAACTCAAGAAGTTCCCTGACATACCCGTCTCCACTCCAGAGGAACACCGAGGGTCCTGCCACAACTAAAGGAGAGCCCCGGTTTTCCATACTCATCTCGAGATGAGGGACCATTTCACTGTTTTGTCAGGAAAGGAATCCCGGCGTTCCCGTCGCACCTCAGTAGGAGGCGGTCTCAACGTGAAACTGGAGAAGAAATCCACTGGTCATGCCACCATTCCAAAAGACCCCGATGTCCCAATCCATTCCTGATACACTTGACTCCCCTCACTGACTTGACTGTCATCCCGAGGATCTACTAAAAACACAATTGCATGTGTAAGAGCCCTATGTCAACTCGAGAGGAAGCCTGACACTGCTTTGAGAACTTGAGAGTAAAGTGGACTTGCATTACTGCACCCCAGATGAGTCCTGACTCCCCTGTGGAAACTCCAGAGGAACCCCGAGATCCATGTCAGCACTGGAGAGGAATCCTGAGAATCCAACCTCAACTCCAGATGAGGACCTCAGCCCCAGCAGTGACTGGAGAGGAATCCCTAGAGGACCCTCACAACTGGCATGGAGACTGGACTTTCCTGAGGCAACATGAGCGGTTCATTGAGGTCCCCATTGTAACTCGAGAGGAACCCCAAGCATCCTGCCGCAACTCGAGAAACACCAGGAGATTCTCCCCTCAATGCGAGATGAGGCTCTTTTCCACTGTGGTGTCTCGAGAGAAATCCCACCCGGCGTCTTGAGCCTCAAAATGGTCCTTGACACCATTGAGGCAAATCAAAAAGTTCCCCAACATACCCGTTTCCACTCGAGAGGAACACCGAGGGTCCCACCACAACTCAAGAAGAGCTCCGGTTTTCCCTCCTCATCTCGAGATGCAGGTCCATTTCCCTGCTTCATTGGGAAAGGAATCCTGGCATTCCCATCGCACCTCAATAGGAGGCGGTCTCAACTTGAAACTCGAGAAGAACTCCAGGCGTCGTGCCAGAATTCCTAAAGACTCCGGTGTCCCAAACCACTCCAGATACACCTGACTCCCCTGCAATGACTCGACAGTTACTGTGAGGATCGACTCAAAACTCGACGGCAGTTGTCACAGCTCTGTGGCACCTCAAGAGAAAGCCACCGATCTCTATGTCAACTCTACAGGAAGCCTGACACTGCTTTTCCAGCTCGAGAGGAAAGGGGACTTGCATTTCTCCACACGAGACGAGGCCTGACTCCCTTGTGGAAACTCCAGAGGAACCTCGAGATCCATGTCAGCACTGGAGAGGTACCCTGAAGTTCCAGTCTCAAATCCAGATGAGGACCTCGGCCCTGGCAGTGACTGGAGATGAATACCTAGAGGCCCCTTGCAACTCACCTGGAGACTGAACTTTCCTGAGATGGGTCCCTGGGATCCCTCTAGTAACTCGAGAGACACCCCAAGTTTGCTGTCGCAACTTGAGAAAAACCAGGAGATTATTCCTCATTGGCAGATGAGGCCCTTTTTTGTTGCAGCATCTTGAGAGAAATCCCACCTTCAATCTAGAGCCTCAAAAGGGTCCTTGACATCCTTGAGGCAACTCAAGAAGTTACCCGACATACCCATCTCCACTCGATAGGAAAAACTAGGGTCCCTCCACAACCCAAGAAGAGCCTTGTTTTCCCCTCTGCATCTCGGGATGAGGATCCATCTCCCTGGCTCATTGGGAAAGGAATCCCGGTGATCCTGTCGCACCTCAAGAGGAGGCGGTCTCAACTTGAAACTCGAGAGGAACTACAGGGGTCGTGCCACAAATCCAAAAGACCCTGGTGTCCCAATCCACTCCAGATACACCTGACTCCCCTGCACTGACTCGACAGTCACCCTGCGGATCTACTCAAAACACGATGGCATGTGTGAGAGTCCTTGGGCACCTCGAGAGAAAGCCACTTATCCCTATGGAAACTCGACAGGAAGCCTGACACTGCTTTTCCAGCTCGAGAAAAAGTGGACTTGCATATCTCCACATGATACGATGTCTGACTCCACTGAAACTCCAGAGTAACCCTGAGATCCATGTGAGCACTGGAGAGGAACCCTGTGGTTCTGGCATTAATTCCAGATGAGGACCTCAGCCCCGGCAGTGACTGCAGAGGAATCCTGAGCGGCCCCTCACAACTCGCATGGAGACTGGACTTTCCTGAGGCAAAATGAGCTGGTCCCTGAGGTCCCTGTCGTGACTTGAGAGGAACTCCAAGTTTATTGCTGCAACTTGAGAAAAACCAGGAGATTCTCCCCTCAATGTGGGATGAGGCCCTTTTCCACTGCGGTGTCTGAAGATATCCCACCTTCCCTCTTGAGCCTCGAAAGGGTCCTTGACACTCTTGATGCAACTCAATAAATTCACTGACATACCCATCTCCATTCGAGAGGAACACCAAGGTTCCTGCCCCAACTCATGAAGAGCCGCATTTTTTAATCCTCTCCTGGAGAATAGGGTCCATTTCACTGTTTCGTTGGGAAAGGATTCCAGAGTTCGCATCCCATCTCAAGAGGAGGCGCTCTCAACAGGAAAGTCGAGAGGAACTCCACAGGTCATGCCACCATTCCAAAAGAACTGCAAATATCTCAGTCCACTCCAGATGAACCTGATTTCCTTGCACTGCCTCGACTGTCACCCCGAGTATCGACTCACACCATGGTGGCATGTGTGACAGCCCTGTGGCACCTCGAGGGAAAGCCACAGAACCCTGTGTCAACTCAAAGGGAAGCCTGACACTGCTGCTACAGATTGGGAGGAAAGTGGATGTGCATGTCTCCACTCGAGACGAGGCCTGACTCCCCTCTTGAGACTCCAGAGGGACCCCAAGATCCATATCAGCACTGGAGAGGAAACCTCAGGTTCAGGCCTCAGCTCCAGATGAGGACTTAGGACCGGGTACCGACTGGAGAGGAATCCCGAGAGGCCCCTCACAACTTACATGGAGACTGGCCTTTCCTGAGGCCACATGGTCGGGTCCCTGAGATCCTCATCGTAACTCAAGAGGTAACTGCCGCAACTCTAGAAAAACCAGGAGATTCTCCCCTCCAGGCGAGATGAGGTCCTTTTCCGTTGCAGTGTCTCGATGGATATCACAACTTGCCTCTTGCACCTCGCAAGGGTCCTTCAAACCCTTGCTGCAAATCAAGAAGTTCCCTGACATAGACATCTCCACTAGAGAGGAACAGTGAGTGTCCTGCCACAACTCAAGAGGAGCCCGGTTGTCCCCTCCTCAGTTTGAGATGAGGGTTCCTTTCCCTGCTTCTTTGGCAAAGGATTACCAGCGTTCCCGTTGGATCTGAAGAGGAGGAGTTCTCAACAGAAAAGTAGAGCGGAATTCCAGGGGTCGTGCCACCATTCCCAAATATCCCCAAATGTGTCAGTCCACCCCAGATGAACCTGATTTCCCTGCACTGCCTCGACTGTCAACCCGAGTATCGACTCACACCACAGTGGCACATGTGACAGCCCTGTGGCATCTGGAGGGAAAGACACAGATCCCTGTGTCAACTCGACGGGTATCTGATACTGCTGCAACAGCTCGGGAGGAAAGCAGATGTGCATGTCTCCTCTCAAGATGAGGCTTGACTCCCCTGTGGAGACTCCAGAGGTACCCCAAGATCCATGTCAGCACTGGAGAGGAAAACTCATGTTCCGGTCTCAGCTCCAGACGAGGCCTTAGGACCCGGCCCCGACTGGAGATGAATCCCGAGAGGCCCCTCGCAACTCGCATGGAGACTGCCCTTTCCTGAAGCCACTTGAGCAGGTCCCTGACGTCCCAGTCATAACTCAATAGGAACGTGCCGCAACTCGAGAAAAACCAGGACATTCTCCCCTTCAGGCGAGATGAGGCCCTTTTCTGCCACGGCATCGCGAGGGAAATCACACCTTCCCTCTTGAACCTTGAAAGGGTCCTTTACACCCTTGCTGCAACTCAAGAAGTTCCCTGATATACCCGTCTCCACTTGAGAGGAACACCGAGGGTCCTGCCACAACTCAAGAGTAGCCCCGTTGTCCCCTCCTCAGCTCGAGATGTGAGTTCCTTTCCCTCTTTCGTCGGGAAAGGATTCCCGGTGTTACCGTCACATCTCAGGAGAAGGCACTCTCAACAGGAAAGTCGAGAGGAACTCCAGGGGTTGTACCACCATTCCCAAAGACCTGCAGATGTCTCAGTCCACTCCAGATGAAACTGATTTCCCTTCACTGCTTGGACTGTCACCCCGAGTATCGATTCACACCACAGTAGCACGGGTGACAGCCCTGTGGCACCTTGAGAGAAAGCCACTGATCCCTGTGTCAACTAACAGGAAGCCTGACACTGCTGCTTCAGCTCAGGAGGAAAGCGGACGTTCATGTCTCCACTCGATACGAGGCCTGACACCCCTGTGGAGACTCCAGAGGAACTCGAAAATCCATGTCAGCACTGGAGAGGAAACCTCTGGTTCCAGCCTCACCTCCAGATGAGGACTTAGGACTTGGCACCTACTGGAGAGGAATCCCAAGAGGCCCCTCACAACTCACATGGAGACTGGCCATTCCTGAGGCCACACGAGCGGGTCACTGAGGTCCCCATCGTAACTCAAGAGGGACCTGCTGCAACTCCAGAAAAACCAGGAGACTCTCCCCTCTAGGCAAGATGAGGTCCTCTTCCACTGAGGCATCTCAAGGAAAATCACACCTTCCCTCTTGGACCTCAAAAGGGTCTTTTACACTCTTGCTGCAACTCAAGAAGTTCCCTGACATACCCGTCTCCACTCGAGAGGAAAACCGAGGGTCCTGCCACAACACAAGAGGAGTCCGTTGTACCCTCCTCAGCTCGAGATGTGGGTTCTTTTCCCTGCTTCGTCGGAAAAGGATTTCCGGCATTCCCGTTGCATCTCAAGAGGCGGTGCTCTCAACAGGAAAGTTGAGAGGAACACCAGGGGTCATGCCACCATTCCAAAAGACCCCCAAATGTCTCAGTCAACTCCAGATGAACCTGATTTCCCTGCACTGCCTCGACTGCCACCCCAGTATGAACTCACACCACAGTGGCACCTGTGACAGCCCTGTGGAACTTCAAGGGAATGCCACAGATCCCTGTGTGAACTCAAAGGGAAGGTTGACACTGCTGCTACCATTCGGGAGGAGAGCGGACCTGCATGTATCCACTCGAGACGAGGCCTGACTCCCCTGCAGAGACTCCAGAGGAACCCCAAGGTCCATGTCAGCACTAGAGAGGAAACCTAAGGTTCTAGCCTCAGCTCCAGAAGAGGACTTAGGACCCGGCACCAACTGGAGAGGAATCCTGAGAGGCCCCTCACAACTTGCATGGAGACTGACCTTTCCTGAGGCCAAACGAGTGGGTTCCTGAGGTCCTCATCATAACTCAAGTGGGACCTGCCCGAACTTGAGAAAAACCAGGAGGTTCTCCCCTCCAGGCCAGATGAGGGCCTTTTCTGCTGCAGCATCTCGAGGGAAATCACACCTTCCTTCTTGAACCTCGAAAGGGTCCTTAAACATCCTTGCTGCAACTCAAGAAATTCCCCAACATACCTGTCTCCACTCAAGAGGAACACCGAGGGTCCCATGAAAACTCCAGAGGAGCCCTGTTGTCCCCTAATCAGCTCAAAATGTGGATCCCTTTCACTGATTCATTGGAAAAGGATTCCTGGCATTCCTGTTGCATCTCAAGAGGAGGTGCTCTCAACAGAAAAGTCGAGAGGAATTCCAGGCATCTTGCCACCATTCCAAAAGACCCCCAGGTATCTCAGTCCACTCCAGATGAACCTGATTTCCCTGCACTGCCTCGACTGTCACCCTGAGTATCGACTCACACCATGGTGGCATGTGTGACAGCCCTGTGACACCTCGAGGGAAAGCCACAGATCCCTTTGTCAGCTAGATGGGAAGCCTGACACTGCTGCTATAGCTCAGAAGGAAAGCAGACGTGCATGTCTCCACTCGAGACAAGGCCTGACTCCCCTGTGGAGACTGCAGGGGAACCCCAAGATCCATGTCAGCATTGGAGAGGAAAACTCAGGTTCCGGCCTCAGCTGCAGACGAGGACTAGGACCCAGCAGTGACTTGAGGGGAATCCCAAGAGGCCCCAAGCAACTCGCATGGACAGTAGCCATTCCTGAGGCCAAACGAGTGGGTCCCTGAGGTCCCCGTCTTAACTCGAGAGGGACCTGCCACAACTCGAGAAAAACCAGGAGGTTCTCCCCTCCAGGCGAGATGAGGCCCTTTTCCGCTGTGGCGTCTCAAGGAAGGTAACACTTTCCTTCCTGGAACTCGAAAGGGTCTTTCAAACCCTTGCTGCAACTCAAGAAGTTCCCCGACATACGCGTCTCCACTCGAGAGGAACACCGAGGGTTCCACCACAACTCAACAAGAGGAGCCCCATTGTTCCCTCCTCAGCTCGATATGAAAGTTCCTTTCCTGCTTCGTCAGGAAAGGATCCCTGGCGTTCCCGTCACATCTCAGGAGGAGGGGCCCTCAACAGGAAAGTCTATAGGAACTCCATGTGTCGTGCCACCATTCCCTAAGACCCCCAAATGTCTCATTCCACTCCAGATGAACCTGATTTCCCTGCACTGCCTCAACTGTCACCCCGAGTATTGTCTCACACCACTGTGGCACTTGTGACAGCCCTGTGGCACCTGGAGGGAATGCCACAGATCCCTGTGTCAACTCGAGGGGAAGACTGACACTGATGCTACAGCTCATGAAGAAAGCTGATCTGCATGTCTCCATTCAAGATGAGGACTGACTCCCCTGTGGAGACTCCAGAGGAACCCCAAGGTACATGTCAGCACTGGAGAGGAAACCTCAGGTTCTGGCCTCAGCTCCAGATGAGGACTTAGGACTCGGCACCAACTGGAGAGGTATCCCAAGAGGCCCCTCACAACTCGCATGGAAACTGGCCTTTCCTGAGGCCACACGAGTGGGTCCCTGAGGTCCCCATCATAACTTGAGAGGTACCTGCCACAACTCGAGAAAAACCAGGAGATTTTCCCCTCCAGGGGAGATGAGGCCCTTTTCCACTGCAGCATCTCGAGGGAAATCACACCTTCCCTTTTGGACCTCAAATGGGTCCTTCACACCCTTGCTGAAACCCAAGATGTTCCCCGACATACCCTCTCCACTCGAGAGGAACATCAAGGGTCCCACCACAACTCAAGAGGATCCCCATGGTCCCTCCTCAGGTCGAGATGAGGGTTCCTTCTCCTGTTTCATCAGGAAAGGATTCTCGGCATTCCTGTCGAATCTCAAGAGGTGGTTCTCTAAACAGGAATGTCGCGAGGAACTCCAGGGATCATACCACCATTCCAAAAAAACCCCAAATGTCTCAGTCCACTCCACATGAACCTGATTCCCCTGCACTGCCTCGACTGTCACCCCGAGTATCGACTCACACCATGGTGGCATGTGTCACAGCCCTGTGGCACCTCGAGGGAAAGCCACAGATCCCTGTGTCAACTCGACGGGAAGACTGACACTGCTGCTACAGCTCGGGACGAAAGTGGACGTGCATGTCTCCACTCAAAACGAGGCCTGACTCCCATGTGTAGACTCCAGAGGAAGACCAAGATCCATGTCAGCACGTGAGAGGATACCTCAGGTTCCGGCCTCAGCTCCAGACGAGGACTTAGGACATGGAACCGACTGGAGAGGAATCCCGAGAGGCCCCTCGCAACTTGCATGGTGACTGGCCTTTCCTGCGGCCACATAAGCGAGTCCCTGAGGTCCAGGTCGTAACTCGAGATGGACCAGCCACAACTCGAGAAAATCCAGGAGATTCTCCCCTCCAGGCTAGATGTAGCCCTTTTCCATTGAAGCATCTCAATGGATACCACACCTTCCCTCTTGGACCTCGCAAGGGTCCTTCACACCCTTGCTGCAACTCAGGAAGTTCCCCGACATAGACATCTCCACTAGAGGGGAACACTGAGTGTCCCACCACAACTCAAGAGGAGATCAGTTGTCCCCTCCTCAGTTCGAGATGAGGGTTCCTTTCCCTGCTTCATTGGGAAAGGACTCCCAGCATTCCTGTCGCATCTCAAGAGGAGGAGTTCTCAACAGAAAAGTAGAGGGGAATTCCAGGGGTCGTGTCACCATTCCAAAAGATCCCCAAAAGTCTCAGTCCACTCCAGATGAACCTGATTTACCTGCACTGCCTCGACTGTCACCACGAGTATCGACTCACACCATGGTGGCATGTGTGACAGCCCTGTGGCACCTGGAGGGAATGCCACAGATCCCTGTGTCAACTAAATGGGTATCTAACACTGCTGCAACAGCTCAGGAAGAAAGCGGACGTGCATGTCTCCTCTCGAGATGAGGCTTGACTCCCCTATGGAGACTCCAGAGGTACCCCAAGATCCATGTCAGCACTGGAGAGGAAAACTCATGTTCCGGTCTCAGCTCCAGACGAGGCCTTAGGACCCGGCCCCGACTGGAGATGAATCCCGAGAGGCCCCTCGCAACTCGCATGCAGACTGGCCTTTCCTGAAGCCACTTGAGCGGGTCCCTGACGTTCCAGTTGTAACTCGATAGGCATGTGCTGTAACTTGAGAAAAACTAGAAGATTCTCCCCTCCAGGCGAGATGAGACCCTTTTCCGCTGTGACGTCTCGAGGGAAATAACACCTTCCCTCTTGGACCTCGAAAGAGTCCTTCATACCCTTTCTGCAACTCAAGAAGTTTCAGGACATACCTGTCTCCACTCGAGAGGAACACCGAGGGTCCCACCACAACTCAAGAGGAGGCTCGTTGTCCCCTCCTCAGCACGAGATGAGGGTTCCTTTCCCTTCTTCATCAGGAAAGGATTCCCTGAGTTTCCGTCACACCTCCAGAGTAGGTGCTGTCAACAGAGAAGTTGAGAGGAACTCCAGAGGCAGTGCCACCATTCCCAAAGACACCCAAATGTCTCAGTCCACTCCAGATGAACCTGATTTCCCTGCACTG
>SJYH01007847.1:0-17044 GCA_006408735.1 Sylvicapra grimmia | reverse complement strand
CACCTTCCCTTTTGGACCTCAAATGGGTCCTTCACACCCTTGCTGAAACCCAAGATGTTCCCCGACATACCCTCTCCACTCGAGAGGAACATCAAGGGTCCCACCACAACTCAAGAGGATCCCCATGGTCCCTCCTCAGGTCGAGATGAGGGTTCCTTCTCCTGTTTCATCAGGAAAGGATTCTCGGCATTCCTGTCGAATCTCAAGAGGTGGTTCTCTAAACAGGAATGTCGCGAGGAACTCCAGGGATCATACCACCATTCCAAAAAAACCCCAAATGTCTCAGTCCACTCCACATGAACCTGATTCCCCTGCACTGCCTCGACTGTCACCCCGAGTATCGACTCACACCATGGTGGCATGTGTCACAGCCCTGTGGCACCTCGAGGGAAAGCCACAGATCCCTGTGTCAACTCGACGGGAAGACTGACACTGCTGCTACAGCTCGGGACGAAAGTGGACGTGCATGTCTCCACTCAAAACGAGGCCTGACTCCCATGTGTAGACTCCAGAGGAAGACCAAGATCCATGTCAGCACGTGAGAGGATACCTCAGGTTCCGGCCTCAGCTCCAGACGAGGACTTAGGACATGGAACCGACTGGAGAGGAATCCCGAGAGGCCCCTCGCAACTTGCATGGTGACTGGCCTTTCCTGCGGCCACATAAGCGAGTCCCTGAGGTCCAGGTCGTAACTCGAGATGGACCAGCCACAACTCGAGAAAATCCAGGAGATTCTCCCCTCCAGGCTAGATGTAGCCCTTTTCCATTGAAGCATCTCAATGGATACCACACCTTCCCTCTTGGACCTCGCAAGGGTCCTTCACACCCTTGCTGCAACTCAGGAAGTTCCCCGACATAGACATCTCCACTAGAGGGGAACACTGAGTGTCCCACCACAACTCAAGAGGAGATCAGTTGTCCCCTCCTCAGTTCGAGATGAGGGTTCCTTTCCCTGCTTCATTGGGAAAGGACTCCCAGCATTCCTGTCGCATCTCAAGAGGAGGAGTTCTCAACAGAAAAGTAGAGGGGAATTCCAGGGGTCGTGTCACCATTCCAAAAGATCCCCAAAAGTCTCAGTCCACTCCAGATGAACCTGATTTACCTGCACTGCCTCGACTGTCACCACGAGTATCGACTCACACCATGGTGGCATGTGTGACAGCCCTGTGGCACCTGGAGGGAATGCCACAGATCCCTGTGTCAACTAAATGGGTATCTAACACTGCTGCAACAGCTCAGGAAGAAAGCGGACGTGCATGTCTCCTCTCGAGATGAGGCTTGACTCCCCTATGGAGACTCCAGAGGTACCCCAAGATCCATGTCAGCACTGGAGAGGAAAACTCATGTTCCGGTCTCAGCTCCAGACGAGGCCTTAGGACCCGGCCCCGACTGGAGATGAATCCCGAGAGGCCCCTCGCAACTCGCATGCAGACTGGCCTTTCCTGAAGCCACTTGAGCGGGTCCCTGACGTTCCAGTTGTAACTCGATAGGCATGTGCTGTAACTTGAGAAAAACTAGAAGATTCTCCCCTCCAGGCGAGATGAGACCCTTTTCCGCTGTGACGTCTCGAGGGAAATAACACCTTCCCTCTTGGACCTCGAAAGAGTCCTTCATACCCTTTCTGCAACTCAAGAAGTTTCAGGACATACCTGTCTCCACTCGAGAGGAACACCGAGGGTCCCACCACAACTCAAGAGGAGGCTCGTTGTCCCCTCCTCAGCACGAGATGAGGGTTCCTTTCCCTTCTTCATCAGGAAAGGATTCCCTGAGTTTCCGTCACACCTCCAGAGTAGGTGCTGTCAACAGAGAAGTTGAGAGGAACTCCAGAGGCAGTGCCACCATTCCCAAAGACACCCAAATGTCTCAGTCCACTCCAGATGAACCTGATTTCCCTGCACTGTCTCAACTGTCACCCTGAGTATCGACTCACACCACAGTGGCACGTGTGACAGCCCTGTGGCACCTCGAGGGAAAGACACAGATCCCTGTGTCAACTCGACGGGTATCTGACACTGCTACAACAGCTCGTGAGGAAAGCAGATGTGCATGTTTCCACTCGAGACGAGGCCTGACTCCCCTGCGGAGACTCCAGGGGAAACCCAAGATCCATGTCAGAACTGGAGAGGAAACCTCAGGTTCCGGCCTCAGCCCCAGACAAAGACTTAGGAGCTGGCACCTACTGAGGAGGAATCCTGAGAGGCCCCTTGCAATTCAAATGAAGACTGGCCTTTATTGAGGCCAAATGAGCGGGTTCCTGAGGTTCCCATCGTAACTCGAGAGGGACCTGTCACAACTTGAGAAAAACCAGGAGATTCTTCCCTCCAGGCAAGATGAAGCCCTTTTCCGCAGCGGCATCTCGAGGGAAATCACACCTTCACTCTTGAACCTCGAAAGGGTCCTTTACACCCTTGCTGCAACTCAAGAAGTTCCCTGATATACCCATCTCCACTCGAGAGGAACACTGAGGGTCCCATCACAACTCGAGAGTAGCTCCGTTGTGCCCTCCTCAGCTCGAGATGTGAGTTCCTTTCCCTCTTTCGTCAGGAAAGGATACCCAGCATTCCCACTGCATCTCAAGAGGAGGTGCTCTCAAAAGGAAAGTTGAGAGGAACACCAGGGGTCATGCCACTATTCCAAAAAACACCCATATGTCTCAGTCCACTCCAGATGAACCTGATTTTCGTGCACTGCCTTGACTGTCACACCGAGTATTGACTCACACCAGGGTGGCATGTGTGACAGCCCTGTGGCACCTCGAGGGAAAGCCACAGAACCCTGTGTCTACTCGAAGGGAAGCCTGACACTGCTGCTACAACTTGGGAGGAAAGTGGACGTGCATGTCTCCATGCAAGACGAGGCCTGACTCCCTCTTGAGACTCCAGAGGGACCCCAGGATCCATATCAGCACTGGAGAGGAAACCTCAGGTTCTGGCCTCAGCTCCAGACGACAACTTAGGACCGGGTACTGACTGGAGAGAAATCTTGAGAGGCCCCTCACAACTTGCATGGAGACTGGCCTTTCCTGAGGCCACACGATCGGGTCCCTGAGTTCCCTGTCATAACTCAAGAGGGAATGGCCACAACTCGAGAAAAACCAGGAGATTCTCCCCTCCAGGCGAGATGAGGCCCTTTTCCATTGCAGCGTCTTGATGGATATCACACCTTGCCTCTTGCACCTCACAAGGGTCCTTCAAACCCTTGCTGCAAATCAAGAAGTTCCCCGACATAGACATCTCCACTAGAGAGGAACACCGAGTGTCCCGCCACAACTCAAGAGGAGCCTGGTTGTCCCCTCCTCAGTTTGAGATGAGGGTTCCTTTCCCTGCTTCTTTGGGAAAGGATTACCAGCATTCCCGTCATATCAGAAGCGGAGGAGCTCTCAACAGAAAAGTAGAGAGGAATTCCAGGAGTCGTGCCACCATTCCCAAATATCCCCAAATGTCTCAGTCTACCCCAGATGAACCTGATTTCCCTGCACTGCCTCGACTGTCAACCCGAGTATCGACTCACACCACAGTGGCACATATGACAGCCCTGTGGCACCTGGAGGGAAAGACACAGATCCCTGTATCAACTCGACGGGTATCTGACACTGCTTCAACAGCTCGGGAGGAAAGCAGACGTTCATGTCTCCTCTCAAGACGAGGCTTGACTCCCCTATGGAGACTCCAGAGGTATCCCAAGATCCATGTCAGCACTGGAGAGGAAATCTCATGATCCTGTCTCAGCTCCAGATGAGGACTTAGGACCCGGCCCCGACTGGAGATGAATCCCGAGAGGCCCCTCACAACTCGTATGGAGACTGGCCTTTCTGGAAGCCACTCGAGTGGGACCCTGACGTCTCAGTTGCAACTCGATAGGGACGTGCTGCAACTCGAGAAAAACCAGGAGATTCTTCTCTCCAGACGAGATGAGGCCCTGTTCCACTGTGGCATCTCGAGGGAAATCACACCTTCCTTTTTGGACCTCGAAAGGGTCCCTTACACCCTTGCTGCAACTCAAGAAGTTCCCCGACATACCCATCTCCACTCGAGTGTAACACCAAGGGTCCTGCCACAACTCAAGAGGAGCCCCGTTGTTGCTTCCTCAGCCTAAGATGAGGGTTCCTTTCCCTGCTTCATCGGGAAAGCATTTACGGCATTCCCTTTGCATCTCAGGAGGAGACGCTCTCAACAGGAAAGTTGAGAGGAACTCCAGGGGTTGTGCCACCATGCCAAAAGACCCCCAAATGTCTCAGTCCACTCCAGATGAACCTGATCTCCTTGCACTGCTTTGATTGTCACCCCGAGTATTGACTCACACTGGGGTGGCCCGTGTGACATCCTGTGTCACCTCGAGGGAAAATAACAGATCCCTGTGTCAACTCAATGGGAAGCCTGACACTGGTGCTACAGCTAGGGAGGAAAGCGGACGTGCATGTCTCCATTCGAGCCGAGGCCTCACTCCCCTGCAGAGACTTCAGAGGAACCCAAAATTCCATGTCAGCACTGGATAGGAAACCTCAGGTTCCGGCCTCAGCTCCAGACGAGGACTTAGGAACTGGCAATGACTGGAGAGGAATCCCGAGAGGCCCCCGGCAACTCACATGGAGACTGGCCTGTCCTGAGGCCATACAAGCGGGTCCCTGAGGTCCTGGTCCTAACTCGAGAGTGACCTGCCACAACTCGAGAGAAACCAGGAGATTCTCCCCTCCAGGCGAGATGAGGCCTTTTCTGCTGTGGCGTCGCGAGGGAAATCACACCTTCCCACTTGGACCTTGAAAGAGTCCTTCACACCTTTGCTGCAACTCACGAAATTTCCGGACATACCCGACTCCACTCTAGAGGACAACCAAGGGTCCCGCCACAACTCAAGAGGAGCCCTGTGGTCCCCTCCTCAGCTCGAGATGAGGGTTCCTTTCCCTGCTTCATCAGGAAAGTTTTCCCGGCCTTCCTGTTGCAACTCAAGAGGAGGTGCTTTCAACAGGATAGTCGAGAGGAACTCCAGGTGTCTTCCCACCATTCCAAAAAAACACCAAATGTCTCAGTCCACTCCACATGAACGTGATTTCCCTGCACTGCCTCGACTGTCACCCCGAGTATTGACTCACACCATGGTGGTACGTGTGACAGCCCTGTGGAACTCTAGGTAAAGCTACAGATCCCTGTGTCAACTTGATGGGAAGCTTGACAATGCTGTTACAGCTAGGGAGGAAAGAGGACGTGCATGTCTCCACTCAAGACGAGGCCTGAATGCCCTCTGGAGACTCCAGAGTAACCCCAAGATCCATGTCAGCACTGGAGAGGAAGCCTCAGGTTCCAGCCTCAGCTCCAGATGAGGACTTAGGTCCCGGCACCGACTGGAGAGGAATCCTGAGAGGCCCCTCGCAACTCACATGGAGACTGGCCTTTACTGAAGCCACATGTGTGGGTCCCTGAGGTCCTTATTGTAACTCGAGAGGGACCTGCTGCAACTCGAGAAAAACCAGGAGATTCTCCCCTCCAGGCGAGATGAGGCAATTACCGCTGCGTCCTATCAAAGATAATCACACCTTAACACTTGGACTGCAATAGGATCCTTCACACCCTTGCTGCAACTCAAGAAGTTCCCCGACATACCTGTCTCCATTCGAGAGGAACACTGAGGGACCCACCACAACTCAAGAGGAGCCCATTGTTCCTTCCTCAGCTCGAGGTCAGGGTACCCAGCATTCCCGTAGCATCTCAAGAGGAAGCGCTCTCAACGGATAAGTCGAGAGGAACTCCAGGGGTCATGCCACCATACCCAAAGACCCCCAAATGTCTCAGTCCACTCCAGATGAACCTGACTTCCCTGTACTGCCTTGATTGTCACACTGAGTATCGACTCACACCATGGTGGCACGTGTGACAGCCCTGTGGCACCTCTAGGGAAAGCTGCAGATCCCTGTGTCAGCTCGATGGGATGCCTGACACTGTTGCTACAGCTCGGGAGTAAAGCAGACATGCATGTCTCCACTCGAGATGAGGACTGACTCCCCTGTGGAGACTCCAGAGGAACACCAAGATCCATGTCAGCACTGGAGAGGAAATTTCAGGTTCCGGCCTCAGCTCCAGACGAGGACTTAGGACCAGGCAATGACTGGAGAGGAATCTCGAGAGGCCCCTCGCAACTTGCATGGAGACTGGCCTTTCCTGAGGCCACACGAGCGGGTCCATGAGGTTCTCATCTTAAATCGAGAGGGACCTGCCACAACTCGAAAAAAACCAGGAGATTCTCCCCTCCCGGTGGGATGAGGCCCTTTTCCACTACAGTGTCTCGAAGGACATCACACCTTCCCTCTTGAACCTCAAAACGGTCCTTCACACCCTTGCTGCAACTCAAGAAGTTCCCCGACATACCCGTCTCCACTCGAGAGTAACACTGAGGGTCACACCACAACTGAAGAGGAGTCCCTTGTCCCCTCCTCAGCTCGAGATGAGGGTTCCTGTCCCTACTTCGTTGGGAAAGATTTCCCGGCGTTCCCGTCGCATCTCAAGAGGAAGTACTCTCAAAAGAAAATTGGAGAGGAATTCCAGGGGAGGTGTCACCATTCCAAAAGACCCCCAAATATCTCAGTCCACTCCAGATGAATCTGATTTCCCTGCACTGCCTCGACTGTCACCCCGAGTATCGACTCACACCATGGTGGCATGTGTGACAGCCC
This sequence comes from Sylvicapra grimmia, assembly GCA_006408735.1. Taxonomy (NCBI): domain Eukaryota; kingdom Metazoa; phylum Chordata; class Mammalia; order Artiodactyla; family Bovidae; genus Sylvicapra; species Sylvicapra grimmia. The sequence goes on along the minus strand of SJYH01007847.1, from coordinate 10,380 downwards.
TGTGGCACCTCAAGGGAAAGCCACAGATTGCTGTGTCACCACGATGGGAAGCCTGACACTGCTGTTACAGCTCGGGAGGAAAGTGGACGTACATGTCTCCACTCGAGATGAGGCCTGACTCCCCTTTGTAGACTCCAGAGGAACCCCAAGATCCATGTCAGCACTGGAGAGGAAACCTCAGGTTCCAGCCTCAGCTCCGTACGAGGACATATGATCCAGCATGGAACAGAGAGGAATCCTGAGAGGCCCCATGCAACTCACATGGATACTGACCTTTCCTGAAGCCACACGAGCGGGTCCCTGAGGTTCTCATCGTAACTTGAGAGGGACCTGCTGCAACTCAAGAAAAACCATGAGATTCTCCCCTCCAGACAAGATGAGGCCCTTTTCCACTGCGCTGTATCGAGGGAAATCACACCTTAACTCTTGGTCCGCAATAGGATCCTTCACACCCTTGCTGCAACTCAAGAAAATCCTCGACATACCCGTCTCCACTCGAGAGGAGCACCAAGGTTCCCGCCCCTACTCAAGAGGAGCCCCGTTGTCCCCTCCTCAGCTCGAGGTGAGGGCTCCTTTCGCTACTTTGTCAGAAAATGATTCCCAGCGTTCCCACTGCATCTCAAGAGGAGGCACTCTCAACAGGAAAGTCGAGAGGAACTCCACGGTTCGTGCCAACATTCCAAAGATCGCCAAAAGTGTCAGTACACTCCAGATGAAACTGATTTCCCTGAACTGCCTCAACTGTCACCCCGAGTATCAAATAACACCCTTGTGGCACGTGTGACAGCCCTGAGGAACCTAGAGGGAAAGGCACAGATACCTGTGTGAACTTGACGGGAAACCTGACACTGCTGCTACATCTAGGGAGGAAAGCAGCCGTGCATGTCTCCACTCGAGAAGAGGCCTGACTCCCCTGTGGAGACTCCAGAGGAATGCCAGGATCCATGTCAGCAGTGGAGAGGAAACCTCAGCTTCCGGCCTCAGTTCCAGACGAAGACTTAGGACCAGGCACTGACTGGAGAGGAATCCTGAGAAACCCTTCATAACTGGCATGGAGATTGGACTCTCCTGGGGCCACACGAGTGGGTCGTTAGGGATACCATCGTAACTCGAGAGGGACCGGCCACAACTCGAGAAAAGCCAGGAGATTCTCCCCTCCAGGGGAGATGAGTCCCTTTTCCTCTGTAGCGTCTTGAGGGAAATCCCACCTTCCCTCTTGAACCTCGAAAGAGTCCTTCACACCATTGCTGCAACCCAAGAAGTTCCCCGACATACCTGTCTCAACTCAAGAGGAACACCGAGGGTCCCGCCAAAACTCAAGAGGAGTCCCGTTGTCCCCTCCTCAGCTCGAGATAAGGGTTCCTTTCCCTGCTTCATCGGGAAAGGATTCCCGGCATTCCCGTCGCATCTCAAGAGGACTCGCTCTCAACAGGAAAGTCGAGAGAAACTCCAGAGGCCGTGCCACCATTCCAAAAGACCAAAATGTCTCAGTCCACTTCAGATGAACCTGATTTCCCTGCACTGCCTCAACTGTCACCACGAGTATCGATTCACACCACCGCGGCACGTGTGACAGCCCTGTGGCACCTCGAGGGAAAGACACAGCTCCCTGCGTCAAGTAGACGGGAAGACTGACACTGCTGCTACAGCTCAGGAGTAAAGCGGACGTGCACATCTCGACTCGAGACGAGGCCTGACTCCACTGTGGAGACTCCAGAGGAACCCCAAGATCCATGTCAGCACTGGAGAGGAAACTTCAGTTTCCGGCCTCAGCTCCAGATGAGGACTTAGGACCCGGCACTGACTGGAGAGGAATCCCGAGAGGTCCCTTGCAACTTGCATGGAGACTGGCCTTTCTTGAGGCCACCCGAGCGAGTCCCTGAGGTCCCCGTCGTAAATCGAGAGGGACCTGTCACACTCGAGAAAAACCTGGAGATTCTCCCCTCCAGGTGAGATGAGGCCGTTTTCAGCTGCGGCGTCTGGAGGAAATCAAACTTTCCCTCTTGAACCTTGAAACGTTCCTTCACACCATTGCTGCAACTCAAGAAGTTCCCCGACATACCCGTCTCCCCTCGAGAGGAACAACGAGGGTCCCACCACAACTCAAGAGGAGCCCCGTTCTCCCCTCCTCAGCTTGATATGAGGCATTCCCGTCGCATCTCAGGAGGAGGCGCTCTCAACAGGAAAGTCGAGGGGAACTCCAGGGGTCGGGCCACCATTCCAAAAGACCACCAAATGTCTCAGGCCTCTCCAGATGAACCTGATTTCCTCGCACTGCATCAACTGTCATCCCGAGTATGGACTCATGCCATGGTGCATGTGTGACAGCCCTGTGGCATCTCTAGGGAAGGCCACAGATTCCTCTTTCAAATCGATGGGAAGCCTGACACTGCTGCTACAGCTCGGGAGGAAAGTGGACGTGCATGTCTCCACTCGAAATGAGGCCTGTTTCCCTGTGGAGACTCCAGAGGAAACCCAAAAGCCACGTCAGCACTGGAGAGGAAACCTCAGTTTCCAGCCTCAGCTCCAGATGAGGATGTAGGAACCAGCACCTAATGGAGAGGAATCCTGAGAGGCCCCTCACAACTCACAAGGAGAGTGGTGTTTCCTGAGGCCACATGAGCGGGTCCCTGACTTCCCCGTCATAACTCGAGAGGGACCTTCAGCAACTCGAGAAAAACCAGGAGATTCTCCCCTCCAGGCAAGATGAGGCACATTTCCGCTGTCACGTCTCGAGGGAAATCACACCTTCCCTCTTGAAACTCCAAAGGATCCTTCATACCCTTGCTGCAACGCAAGAAGTTCACTGACATACCCATTTCCAATTGAGAGAAACACCGAGACTCCCGCCACAACTCAAGAGGAGCCCCATTGTCCCCTCCTCAGCTCAGGATCAGGGTACCCAGCATTCCCATCGCATCTCAAGAGGAAGTGCTCTCAACAGGAATGTTGAGAGGAACTCAAGGAGTCATGCCACCATTCCAAAAGACACCCAAATATGTCAGTCCACTCCATATGAACTTGATTTTCCTGCACTGCCTCGACTGTCACGCAGAGTATCGACTAACACCACGGTGGCACGTGTGACAGCCATGTGGCCCATCGAGGGAAAGCCACAGATCACTCTCAACTCGACAGGAAGCCTGACACTGCTGCTACAGCTCGGGAGGAAAGTGGAAGTGCATGTCTCCACTCGAGACGAGGCCTGACTCCTCTGTGTAGACTCCAGAGGAACACCAAGATCCATGTAATCACTGGAGTGGAAACATCAGTTTCCGGCCTCAGCTCCAAACGAGGACTTAGGACCCAGCACTGACTGGAGAGGAATCCTGAGCAAGCCCTCACAACTCCCATGGAGACTGGCCTTTCCTATGGCCACACAGGTGGGTCCCTGAGGTCCCCGTCATAACTTGAGTGGGCTCTGCCACAGCACGAGAAAAACCAGGAGATTCTGCCCTCCAGGCGAGATGAGGCACTTTTCCTCTGCGGCGTCTCGAGGGAATTCACACCTTCCCTCTTGAACCACGAAAGGGTCCTTCACACCCTTGCTGCAACTCAAGAAGTTCCGCGAAATACCCGTCTCCACTCGAGAGGAACACTGAGGGTCCCGCCACAACTAAAGAGGAGCCCTGTTGTCCACTCCTCAGCTCGAATAGAGGCTACATTTCCCTGGTTAATCAGGAAAGGATTCCTGGCATTCCCTTCACATCTCAAGAGGAGGTGCTCTCAACTATAAAGTCGAGAGGAACACCAGGGGTGGTTCCTCCATTCACAAAGACCCCCAAACGTCTCAGTCCACTCCAGAGGAACCTTATTTCCCTGCACTGCCTCGTCTGTCACCCCAAGATTCGACTTACACCACGGTGGCACATGTGACAGCCCTGTGTCACCTCGAGGGAAAGCCACAGATCCCTGTGTCAACTCGATGGGAAGCCTGACAGTGCTGCTACAGCTCAGGAGGAAAGCGAACGTGTATGTCTCCATTCGAGACGAGGCCTGATTCTCATGTAGAGACTGCAGAGGAACTCCATGATCCATGTCAGCACTGGAGAGGAAACATCAGTTTACGGCCTCAGCTCCAGACAAGGACTTAGTCCCTGGCACTGACTGGAGAGGAATCGTGAAAGGCCTCTCGCAACTTGCATGGAAACTGGCCTTTCCTGAGACCACACGAGCGGGTCCCTGAGGTCCCCGTCGTAACTCAAGAGGGACCTGCAGCAACTCGAGAAAAACCAGGAGATTCTCCCCTCCAGGCGAGATGAGGCCCTTTTCGGCTGCGGCATCTCGAGGGAAATCACACCTTCCCTCTTGCACCTCGAATGAGTTCTTCACACCCTTGCTGCAACTCAAGAAGTTCCCTGACATAACCGTCTCCAGTCAAGAGGAACACCGAGGGTCCTGCCACAACTCAAGAGGAGCCCCGTTGTCCCCTCCTCAGCTCGAGATGAGGGTTCTTTTCCCTACTTCATGGAAAGGGTTCCCGGCATTCCCGTTGCATCTCAGGAGGAGTCGCTCTCAACAGGAATGTCGAGAGGAACTCCAGGTGTCATGCCACTATTTCAGAATAACGCCATGGTCTCAGGCCCATCCAGATAAAACTGATTTCCCTTCACTGCCTCTACTTTCACCCTGAGTACCAACGCACACCATGGTGGCACGTGTGACAGTCCTGTGGCACCTCGAGGGAAAGTCACGGATCCCTGTGTCAACTCGCCAGGAAGCCTGACACTGCTGCTAGAGCTCGGGGGAAAGCGGACATGCATGTCTCCACTCGAGACGAGGCTTGACTTCCCTGTGGAGACTCCAGAGGAACCCCAAGATCCATGTCAGCACTGGAGAGGAAACCTCAGGATTTGGCCTCAGCTCCAGACGAGGACTTAGGACCCTGCACCAACTGGAGAGGAAACCCAAGAGGCAGCTTGCAACTCGCATAGAGACCAGTCTTTGCTGAGGCCATATGAATGGGTCCCTGAGATCCCCGTCGTAACTTGAGAGAGACTTGCTGCAACTTGAGAAAAACCCAGAGATTCTCCCCTCCAGGCTAGATGAGGCCCTTTTCCACTGCGGGATCTCGAGGGAAATCACACTTTCCCTCTTGGACCCCGAAAGTGTCCTTCACACCCTTACAGCAACTCAAGAAGTTCCCCGACATACCCGTCTCCACTCGAGAGGAACACCGAGGGTCCCACCACCACTAAAGAGGAGCCCCGTTTTCCCCTTCTCAGCTCGAGATGAGGGTTCCTTTCTCTGCTTCGTTGGGATAGGATTCCCGGCATTCTTGTGGCATCTTAGGAGGAGGCGCTCTCACCAGGAATGTTGAGAGAAACTCCAGGGTTCGTGACACTATTCCAAAAGACCCCCAAATTCTCAGTCCCTCCAGATGAACCTGATTTCCCTGCACTGCCTCGACTGTCACCCCGAGTATCGACTCACACCACAGTGTCATGTTTGACAGCCCTGTGGCAACTCAAGGGAAAGCCACAGTTCCCTGTGTAAACTCGCTGGGAAGCCTGACACTGCTGCTACAGCTCGTGAGGAAAGCAGATGTGCCTGTCTCCACTCGAGACGAGGCTTGACTTCCCTGTGGAGACTCCAGAGGAGCCCCAAGATCCATGTCAGCACTGGAGAGGAAACCTCAAGTTCTGGCCTCAGCTCCAACGAGGACTTAGTCCCCGGCACCGACCGGAGAGGAATCCCGAAAAGCCTCTCGCAATTCACATGGAACCTGGCCTTTCCTGAGGCCACACGATCAGGTCCATGAAGTCCCCATCGTAACTCGAGAGGGACCTGCCCGCAACTCGAGAGAAACCGGGAGATTCTCCTCTCCAGAGGAGAAGAGGCCCTTTTCCGCTGTGCCGTCTCGAGGGAAATCACACCTTCCCTCTTGGACCTCAAAAGGGTCCTTCACACCCTTCCATCAACTCAAGAAGTTCCCTGACATACCCATCTCTCCTTGAGAGGAACACCGTGGGTGCCGCCACAACTCAAGAGGAGCCCCGTTGTCCCCTCCTCAGCTCGAGATGAGGCTTCCTTTCCCTGCTTCATCAGGAAAGGATTCCCGGCATTCCCATTGCATCTCAGGAGGAGGCACTCTCAACAGGAAAGTCGAGAGGAGCTCCAGGGGTCATGCCAAGATTCCAAAAGACCCCAAATGTCTCAGTCCTCCAGATGAACCTGGTTTCCTTGCACTTCCTCGACTGTCACCCCATGTATCGACTCACACCACGGTGGAACGGTGTCAGTCCTGTGGCACCTCGAGGGAAAGCCACAGATCCCTGTGTCAACTTGCCGTGAAGCATGACACTGCTGCTACAGCTCGAGAGGAAAGCGGAGGTGCATGTCTCCACTCGAGATGAGGCCTGTCTCCCCAGTGGAGACTCCAGAGGAAACTCAAGATCCATGTCAGCACTGGAGAGGAAACCTCAGGTTCCGACCTCAGCTCCAAACAAGGACTTAGAACCTGGTACCAACTGGAGAGGAATCCCAAGAGGCCCCTTTCAACTCGCATGGAGACTGGCCTTTCCTGAGGCCACACGAGCAGGTCCCTGAGGTCCCCGTCATACCTCGAGAGGGACCTGCCGAAACTCCAGAACAACCAGGAGATTCTCCCCTCCAGGCGAGATGAGGCCCTTTTCCTCAGCAGCGGCTCGAGTGAAATCGCACCTTCCATCTTGAACCTCAAAAGGGTTCTTCAACCCTTGCTGCAACTAAAAATGTTCCCTGACATAATTGTCTCCACTCGAGAGGCACACCGAGGTTCCCGCCACTACTCAAGAGGAGCCCCGTTGTCCCCTCCTCTATTTGAGATGACGGTTCCTTTCCCTGCTTCTTCGGGAAAGAATTCCTGGCGTTCCCGTTGCATCTCAGGAGGATGTGCTCTCAAAGGAAAGTCGAGAGGAAGTCCAGGGTTCATGCCACCATTCCAAAAGACCCCCAAATGTCTCCATCCACTCCAGATGAACCTGTTTCTAGTGCACTGCCTCAACTGTCACCCCGAGTATCGACTCACACCTTGGTGGCACCTGTGACAGCCCAGTGGCACCTCAAGGGAAAGCCACAGATCCCTGTGTCAACTCGCCAGAAAGCCTGAAACTGCTGTTTCAGCTCAGGAGGAAAGTGGACGTGCATGTCTCCACTCGAGATGAGGCCTGACTCCTTTGTGTAGAGCGCAGATGAACCCCAAGATCCATGTAAGCACTGAAGAGGAAACCTCAGGTTCTGGCCTCAGGTCAAGATGAGGACTGAGGCAACGACCAGAGAGGAACCCCAAAAGGCCCCTCGCAACTCGCATGGAGACTGGCCTTTCCTGAGGCCACACGAGTGGGTCACTGAGGTCCCTGCCGTAACTCGAGAGGGACCTGCCGCAACTCGTAGAAAACCAGGAGATTCTCCCCTCCAGGCGAGATGAGGCCCTTTTCCCCTGCAGCGTCTCGAGGGAAATCACACCTTCCCTCTTGGACCTCGAAGTGTACTTCACACCCTTGCTGCAACTCAGGAAGTTCCCCGACATACTGCTATCCACTCGAGAGGAACACCGAAGGTCCCGCCAGAACTCAAGAGGAGACCCATTGTCCCCTCCTCAGCCTGAGATAAGGGTTCCTTTCCCTGCTTTGTCGGGAAAGAATTCCTGGCATTTCTGTCACAACTCAGGAGGAGGCGTTCTCACCACGAATGACGAGAGAAACTCCAGGGGACGTGCCTCCATTCCAAAAGAACCCCAAATATCACAGTCCACTCCAGATGAAACTGATTTCCCTGATTGCCTCGACCGTCACCCTGAGTATCGACTCACACCTCGGTGACACATGTGACTGACTTGTGGCAATTCGAGGGAAAGACACAGATCTCTGTGACAACTCCCCGGGAAGCCTGACACTGCTGTTACAGCTCAGGAGGAAAGTGAACGTGTATGTCTCCATTCAAGACGAGGCCTGATTCTCATGTAGAGACTGCAGAGGAACTCCATGATCCATGTCAGCACTGGAGAGGAAACATCAGGTTCTGGCCTCAGCTCCAGATGAGGACTTAGTCCCTGGCACTGACTGGAGAGGAATCCTGAAAGGCCTCTTGCAACTTGCATGGAAACTGGCCTTTCCTGAGACCACACGAGCGGGTTCCTGAGGTCCCTGTCGTAACTCAAGAGGGACCTGCAGCAACTCGAGAAAAACCAGGAGATTCTCCCCTCCAGGCGAGATGAGGCCCTTTTCGGCTGCAGCGTCTCGAGGGAAATCACACCTTCCCTCTTGCACCTCGAATGAGTTCTTCACACCCTTGCTGCAACTCAAGAAGTTCCCCGATATAACCGTCTCCAGTCAAGAGGAACACTGAGGGTCCTGCCACAACTCAAGAGGAGCCCCGTTGTCCCCTCCTCAGCTCGAGATGAGGGTTCCTTTCCCTACTTCACGGAAAGGGTTCCCAGCATTCCCGTTGCATCTCAGGAGGAGTCACTCTCAACAGGAATGTCGAGAGGAACTCCAGGTGTCGTGCCACTATTTCAGAATAACCTCAGAGTCTCAGTCCCCTCCAGATAAAACTGATTTCCCTTCACTGCCTCTACTTTCACCCCGAGTACCAACGCACACCATGGTGGCACGTGTGACAGTCCTGTGGCACCTCGAGGGAAAGCCACGGATCCCTGTGTCAACTCGCCGGGAAGCCTGACACTGCTGCTAGAGTTCGGGGGAAAGCGGACATGCATGTCTCCACTCGAGACGAGGCCTGACTTCCCTGTGGAGACTCCAGAGGAACCCCAAGACCCATGTCAGCACTGGAGAGGAAACCTCAGGATTTGGCCTCAGCTCCAGACGAGGACTTAGGACCCTGCACCAACTTGAGAGGAATCCCAAGAGGCACCTTGCAACTCGCATGGAGACCAGTCTTTGCTGAGGCCATATGAATGGGTCCTTGAGATCCCCGTCGTAACTCAAGAGAGACTTGCTGCAACTTGAGTAAAACCCAGAGATTCTCCTCTCCAGGCTAGATGAGGCCCTTTTCCGCTGCGGGATCTTGAGGGTTTGGTGACAGGTTTGTTGAAATCTAATGAACATACCATGCAGTTCATTCATTTAAACTGTACAGTTTAGTAACTTTATTGTGTTTAAAGAGTTATACAGACATTACCATGTTAGAACTTTTCATCACCCTCCAGAGAAATCACCCTGTGCCAGTTTTCCCTTCCTGGTCTTCCCAGCCTGAGGGAACCATGTCTCCACTCCCTGACTGTGTAGATGTCCCTTTGCTGGACATTTCATGTCAGTGGAATCACACAATATGGGATCCTTTGTGACTGCCTTCTTTCATTTAGCATAATATTTTCAAGGTACATCTAACATGTCTCAGTATTTCCTTGCTTTTATTGCTCAATACTATTNAGAGGATGAGATGGTTGGATGGCATCTCCGACTCAATGGGCATGGGTTTGGGTGGACTCTGGGAGTTGGTGATGGACAGGGAGGCCTGGCATTCATGGGGTCGCAAAGAGTTGGACACAACTGAGCGACTGAACTTAACTGATACTTATGTGTCAGGCTTCTTTCACTTAACATTATGTTCCATGTTGTAATATGCACTTCATTTCTTTTGATTGCCAAATAATATTCTATTGTATGGATGTACCACATTTTATTTGTCCATTCATCATCTGATGGATCTTTGGGGTTGTTTCTACTTTTTGGCTAATGTTAGCAATGTTGCTGTGAACATTTATGTCTAAGTTTTGGTGTGAACATATTTTTTCCCTTCTTTTGGGAATATAGTTATGAATAGAATTGCTGTATTACACAGTGACACTGTTTAACCTTTTGAGGACCTGCCATACTGTTTTCCAGCATGGCGGCATCATATTATATTTTTATCCAAAGCATGTAAAACGTTCCCATTTCTATACGTTCAGGTCAACACTAGTCATTATTAACCTGTCTCTGTGAGTATAGCCATCCTAGTAAGTATGAAGTGGCATCTCGTGGTGTTTTATTTCTCTCTCTGAGGAGAGGACAGTGAAGATTGAGTTCTAGATTAGTAACTATGCAAACTACCCATCTCCTTTAGAATTTCAGTAAATTGAGATGAGGGCAAAAGTCTGATTTTCTTAATTAAACTATAGTTCAAATCATATGTCTCATTGCTTACTAGTATTCATTGTTTTCAAACTTGAGCAGAAATTCTAAGGAGTCACACCTACCTATTTGTAAAAAATGGTAATTGAAGGGAACCCTGAAAAAACTTCTTCCTGAGTACTTCTTAAGTCTTTCTTCTAGTTATAGATGCTTTTTCTCATCAACATTGTCATTATAACTCTCACCCTTTATTATATTCCAGTTTATAAGAGATCAGTTTCTACCTGCATTTAAGTTATGCTTTTATTTTCTCTTTTTCAAAAAT
>SJYH01007845.1:27264-41927 GCA_006408735.1 Sylvicapra grimmia | reverse complement strand
AGTTTCTCCCCTGCAGGCGAGATGAGGCCCTTTTCTGCTGCAGCGTCTCGAGGGAAATTATGCCTTCCCTCCTGAACCTCGCAAGGGTCCTTGCCACCCATGCTGCAACTCAAGATGTTCCCCGACATACCCGTCCCCACACGGGAGGAACACTGAGTGTCCCGGCACCACTCAGGAGGAGCCCTGATTCCCCCTGGTGAGCTCGAGATGAGGGTCCCTTTCACTGCTTCATTGGGAAAGGATTCCAACCGTTCCCGTCGCATCTCAAGAGGTGGCGTGCTCAACAGGAAGTCGAGATCTCCAGGGGTTATGCCAACATACTAAAAGACCCCAGATTTCTCAGTCCACTCTAGATGAACCTGATTTCCCTGCAATATCTCGAGTGTCACCGTGTATCACCTCACACCATGGTGGCTCATACCACAGCACTGTGGCATCTCAAGGAAAAGACAGAGATCCCTGGGTCAACTCAACAGGAAGCCTGACACTGCTGATACAGCTCGGGAGGAAAGCAGACGTGCCTGTAACCACATGAGACCAGGCCTGACTCCCCTGGGGGGACTCCAGAGGTTCCCCAAGATCCATGCCAGCACTGGAGAGGAAACCTCAGTTTTCAGCTTCGGCACCAGATGGGGACTTAGGACCCCGAAACGACTGGAGAGGAATTCCGAGGGGCTCCTCTCAACTCGCACTGAGACTGGCCTTTCCTGAGGCCACGCAAGTGGGTCCCTGAGGTCTCTGTCAAAACTGGAGAGGGACCTGCCGCAACTCGAGAAAAACCAGGAGGTTCTCCCCTCCAGGCGAGATGAGGCTGTTTATTGCTGCGGCATCCCGAGAGAAATCACGCCTTCCCTCCTGAACCTCAAAGGGTCCTTCACACCCTTGCTGCAACTCAAGAAGTTCCCAACATACCCATCTCCACTCGAGAGGAACACTGAGGATCTCACCACAACTCAAGTGGAGCCCCCTTTGCCCCTCCTCCTCTGCAGATGAGGGTTCCTTCCACTGCTTCGTTGGGAAAGGATTCTGGCATTCCTGTCGCACAGCAAGAGGACGTGCTCTCAACGAGACAGTCGAGAGGAACTCTAGCGGTCGTGCCACTTTTCCAAAAGACCCCCAATGACTCAGTACACTCCAGATGAACCTGATTTCCCTGCCCTGCCTCGAAGATCACCCCAAGCTTCGAATCACACCATGGTGGCACGTGCGACAGCCCTTTGGCACCTGAAGTGAAAACCACAGATACCTGTGTCAACCCGTCGGGAAGCCTTAAACTGCTGCTACAGCTCGGGAGGAATATGGACGTGCATGTCTCCACTCGCGAAGAGTCCTGACTCTCCTGTGGAAACTCCAGAGGAGCCCCAAGATCCATGTCAGCACTGGAGAGGAAACCTCAGTTTCTGACCGCAGTTCCAGATGAGGACCTAAGACCTGACACTGATTGGTAAGGAGTCCCGAAGGGCCCCTCGCACCTCGCATGGAGACTGCTCTTTCCAGAGGACACACCAGAGTGGCCCTGAAGTCCCCGTCGTAACTCGAGAGGGACCTGCTGCAACCCGAGAAAAACCAGGAATTCACCTATACGGGCGAGATGAGGCCCTTTTCACCTGCGGCTTCTCAAGGGAAATCACGCCTTCCCTCTAGAACCTCGCAAGGGTCTTTCCCACCCTTGCTGCAACTCAAGAAGTTCCCCGACATACCCGTCCCGACGCAGAAGGAACACTGAGGGTCCAGCACAACTCTGGAGGAGCCCCGTTTCCCCCTCGTGAGCTCGAGATAAGGGTTTCTTTCCCTGCTTCGTCAGGAAAAGATTCCCGCCGTTCCCGTCGCATCTCAAGAGGTGGCGCTTTCAACAGGAAAGCCGAGATCTCCAGGGGTCATGCCAACATACTAAAAGTCCCCAGAGGTCTCAGTCCACTGCAGATGAACCTGATTTCCCTGCCCTATCTCGAGTGTCACCCGCATATCACCTCACACCACGGTGGCTCGTGCCACAGCCCTGTGGCATATTGAGGGAGACAGAGATTCCTGGGACAACTTGATGGGAAGACTGACATTGCAACTACAGCTCGGGAGGAAAGCAGACGTGCATGTAACCACAGGAGACGAGGCCTGACTCCCCTGGGGAGACTCCAGAGGAACCCCAAGATCCATGCCAGCACTGGAGTGGAAAACTCAGGTCCCAACTTCAGCTCCAGACGGAGACTTAGGAACCGGCTCCGAAAGGAGAGGAATCCCGAGGAGCTCCTCGCAACTCTCACGGAGACTGACCTTTCCTTAGGCCATGCGAGCAGGTCCCTGAGGTCCCCGTCGTAACTCGAGAGGGACCTGCCGCAACTCGAGGAAAACCAGGAGGTTCTCTCCCCTCCAGGCGAGATGAGGCCATTTTCTGCTGCAGCATCCCGAGAGAAATCACGCTTTCCCTCCTGAACCTCAACGGGTCCTTCACTCCCTTGCTGCAACTCGAGAAGTTCCCCCACATACCCGTCTCCACTCGAGAGGAACACAGAGGGTCCCACCGCAACTCAAGAGGAGACCCCTTTCCCCCTCCTCCACTCCAGATGAGGGTTCCTTTCTCTGCTTCATCGGGAAAGGATTCTGGCATTCCTGAGGCACAGCAAGAGGATGTGCTCTCAACAGAAATGTCAAGAGGAATTCCAGGCGTCGTGTCACCATTCCAAAAGACCCACAAATGTCTCAGTCCACTCCAGATGAACATGATTTCGCTGCCCTGCCTCGAAGGTCACCCCAAGCATTGAGTCACACCACGGTGGTACGTGCGACCGTCCTGTGGCACCTCAAGGGAAAGCCACAGGTCCCTGTGTCAACTCGTTGGGAAGCCTGACACTGCTGCTACAGCTCGGGAGGAAAGCGGACGTGTATGTCTCCACTCGAGGAGAGTCCTGACTCTCCTGTGGAGACTCCAGAAGAACCCCAAGATCTATGTCAGCACTGGAGAGGAAACCTCAGGTTCTGGCCGCAGTTCTAGATGAGGATCTAAGACCTGACACTGATTGGAGAAAAACCCCGAGGGGCCCCTAGCAACTCGCATGGAGACTGGTCTTTCCTGAGGCCATGCCTGCGGGTCCCTGAGGTGCCCTTCGTAACTCGAGAGGGACCTGCCGCAACTCGAGAAAAACCAGGAGGTTCTCCCCTCCAGGCGAGATGAGGTCATTTTCTGCTGCAGCTTAACGAGGGAAATCATGCCTTCACTCTTGAACCTCAAAGGGTCTTTCACACCCTTGCTGCAACTCAAGAAGTTCCCCAACATACCAGTCTCCACTCGAGTGGAACACTGAGGGTCCCACCACATATCAAGAGGATCCCCCTTTCCTCTTCCTCCACTCCAGATGAGGGTTCCTTTCCCTGCTACTTCTGGAAAGGATTCTGGCGTTCCCTTCGCAGAGCAAGAGGACGTGCTCTCAACAGGAAAGTTGAGAGGAATTCCAGGGGTCGTGCCCCCATTTCAAAAGNCCTTTCCTCTTCCTCCACTCCAGATGAGGGTTCCTTTCCCTGCTACTTCTGGAAAGGATTCTGGCGTTCCCTTCGCAGAGCAAGAGGACGTGCTCTCAACAGGAAAGTTGAGAGGAATTCCAGGGGTCGTGCCCCCATTTCAAAAGACCCCAAGTGTCTCAGTCCACTGCAGATGAACCTAATTTCCCTGCCCTGCCTCGAACGTCACACGGAGCATCGAATCACACCATGGTGGCATGTGCAACAGCCCTGTGGCACCTCGATGGAAGGCCACAGATCCCTGTGTCAACTCGTTGGGAAGACTCACACTGCTGCTACAGGTCAGGAGGAAAACGGACGTGTACGTCTCCACTCGAAAAGAGTCCTGACTCTCTTGTGGAGACTCCAGAGGAACCCCAAGATCCATGTCATCGATGGAGAGGAAACCTCAGTTTCTGGCTGCAGTTCCAGACGAGGACCTATGACCAAGACACTGACTGGAGAGGAATCCTGAGGGGCCCCTCACAACTCGCATGGAGACTGGTCTTTCCAGAGGTCACGCCAGCGGGTCCCTGAGGTCCCCGTCGTAACTTGAGATGGACCTGCTGCAACTCGAGAAAAACCAGGAGGTTCTCCCCTCCAGGCGAGATGAGGCCCTTTTCTGCTGCGGTGTCTTGAGGGAAATCACGCCTTCCCTCTTTAATCTCTGAAGGTTCCTTCCCACCGTTGCTGCAACTCAAGATGTTCCCCGATATTCCCGTCCCCACACAGGATGAACACCGAGGGTCCCAACACAACTCAAGAGGAGTCCCGTTTCCCCCTCATGAGCTCGAGATGATGGTTCCTTTCCCTGCTTCTTCGGAAAAGGATTCGGGCCATTCCCGTCGCATCTAAAGCGGTGGCGCTCTGAAAAGGAAAGCCGAGATCTCCAGGGATCTTGCCAACATACTAAAAGTGCCCCAGATGTCTCAGTCCACCCCAGATGTACCTGATTTCCCTGCCCTGCCTTGAAGGTTACACCGAGAATCGAATCACACCATGGTGGCACGTGCGACAGCCCTGTGGCACATCAAGGGAAAGCCAATGATCCCTGTATCCACTCGTCGGAAAGCCTGACACTGCTTCTACAGCTCGGGAGGAAAATGGACGTGTATGTCTCCTCTTGAAAAGAGTCCTGACTCTCCTGTGGAGATTCCAGAGAAACCCCAAGTTCCATGTCAGCACTGGAGAGGAAACCTGAGGTTCTGGTCACAGTTCAGGATGAGGACCAGGACCTGAAACTGACTGGAGAGGAATCCTGAGGGGCCCCTCGCAACTCACATGCAGACTGATCTTTCCTGAGGCCACGCCAGTGGGTCCCTGAGGTCCCCGTCGTAACTTGAGAGGGACCTGCCGCAACTCGAGAAAAACCAGGAGGTTCTTCCCTCCAGGCGAGATGAGGTCCTTTTCTGCTGCGGCGTCTTGAGGGAAATCACGCCTTCCCTCAAGAACCTCGCAGGGGTACTTCCCACCCTTGCTACAACTCAAGAAGTTCCCTGATATACCCGACCCCACACGGGAGGAACACTGAGGGTCCCGGCACAGCTCAGGAGAAGCCAGGTGTCCCCCTCGTGAGCTCGAGATGAGGGTCCCTTTCCCTGCTTCATTGGGTAATGATTCCCACTGTTCCCGTTGCATCTCAAGAGGTGGCACTCACAACAGGAAAGCTGAGATCTCCAGGGCTAGTGCCAACATAATAAAAGCCCCCAGATGTCTCAGTCCACTCCAGATTAACCTGATTTCCCTGCCCTATCTCAAGTGTCACTTGCGTATCGCCTCACACCACGGTGGCTCGTGCCACAGCCCTGTTCCATCTCTAGGGAAAGACAGAAATCCCTGGGACAATTTGACGGGAAGCCTGACACTGCTGCTACAGCTAGGGAGGAAAGTGGACGTGCATGTAACAACAGGAGATGAGGCCTGACTCCCCTGGGGAGACTCCAGAGGAACCCCAAGATCCATGCCAGCACTGCAGTGGAAAGCTCAGGTTCCAGCTCCGGCTCCNAAAGACAGAAATCCCTGGGACAATTTGACGGGAAGCCTGACACTGCTGCTACAGCTAGGGAGGAAAGTGGACGTGCATGTAACAACAGGAGATGAGGCCTGACTCCCCTGGGGAGACTCCAGAGGAACCCCAAGATCCATGCCAGCACTGCAGTGGAAAGCTCAGGTTCCAGCTCCGGCTCCAGACGGGACTTAGGAACTTCCAGGTCCTCTCCAGTCGGTTCCTCCTCACCGACTGGAGAGGAACCCCGAGGGGCCCCTCGCAACTCGCACGGAGACTGGCCTTTCCTGAGGCCACGCAAGCAGGTCCCTGAGGTCCCTGTCATAACTCGAGAGGGACCTGTCGCAACTCCAGAAAAACCAGGAGGTTCTTCCCTCCAGGCGAGATGAGGCCGTTTTCTGCTGCGGCATCACAAGAGAAATCACACCTTCCCTCCTGAACCTCAAAGGGTTCTTCACTCCCTTGCTGCAGCTCGAGAAGTACCCCGACATACCCATCTCCACTCGAGAGGAACACAGAGGGTCCCACCACAACTCAAGAGCAGCCCCCTTTCCCCCTCCTCCTCTGCAGATGAGGGTTCCTTTCACTGCTTCGTCGGGAAAGGATTCTGGCATTCCTGTGGCACAGCAAGAGGACGTGCTCTCAACAGGAATGTCAAGAGGAATTCCAGGTGTCATGTCACCATTCCAAAAGACCCTCAAAAGTCTCAGCCCACTCCAGATGAACCTAATTTCCCTGTCCTGCCTCGACGGTCAGCCTGAGCATCGAATCACACCACCATGGCATGTGTGACAGCCCTGTGGGACCTCGAGGGAAAGCCACAGATCCCTGTGTCAACTTGTCGGGAAGACTGACACTGCTGCTACAGCTCGGGAGGAAAACAGACGTGTATGTCTCCACTAGAAAAGAGCCCTGACTCTCCTGTGGAGACTTCAGAGAAACCCCAAGTTCCATGTCAGCACTGGAGAGGAAACCTCAGGTTCTAGCTGCAGTTCCAGATGAGTACCTAGGACCCGATACTGACAAGAGAGGAATGCCGAAGGGCCCCTCGCAACTCGCATGGAGACTGGTCTTTCCTGAGGCCACACCAGCAGGTCCCTGAGGTCCCCGTCGTAACTCGAGAGGAATCTGACGCTACTCGAGAAAAACCAGGAGGTTCTGCCCTGCAGGCGAGATGAGGCCCTTTTCTGCTGTGGCGTCTCGAGGGAAATCACGCCTTCCGTCTTGAACCTCACAAGGGTCTTCCCACCCTTGCTGCAACTCAAGACGTTCCCTGACATACCCAACCCTACGTGGGAGGAACACTGAGGGTCCTGGCAAAACTCAGGAGGAGCCCCGTTTCCCCTCGTGAGCTCGAGATGAGGGTCCCTTTCCCTGTTTCGTCGGGAAAGGATTCCCGCCTTTCCCGTTGTATCTCAAGAGGTGGCACTCTCAACAGGAACCCCAAGATCTCCAGGGGTCGTGCCAACATACTAACAGTCCTCCAGATGTCTCAGTCCACTCCAGATGAACCTGATTTCCCTGCCCTATCTCGAGTGTCACCCGCGTTTCGCTCACACCACGGTGGCTGGTGCCACAGCCCTGTGGCATCTCGAGAGAAAGACAGAGATCCCTGGGTCAAGTCAACGGGAAGCATGACACTGCTGCTACAGCTCGGGAGGAAAGTGGACGTGCATGTAAACACAGGAGACGAGGCCTGACTCCCCTGGGGAGACTCCAGAGGAACCGCCAGATCCAAGCCAGCACTGGAGAGGAAACCTCAGGTTCCAGCTTCAGCTCCAGATGTGGACCTAGGAACTGGCAGCGACTGGAGAGGAATCCCGAGGGGCCCCTCACAACTCGCCCGGAGTCTGGCCCTTCCTAAGGTCACACGAGCAGTTCCCTGAGGTCCCCGTCATAACTCAAGAGGGACCTTCTGCAACTCGAGGAAAACCAGGAGGTTTACCACTCCAGGTGAGATGAGGCAGTTTTCTGCTGCGGCATCCCAAGAGAAATCACGCTTTCCCTCTTGAACCTCAAAGGGTCCTTCACTCCCTTGCTGCAACTGGAGAAGTTCCCCCACATACCCATCTCCACTCGAGAGGAACACTGAGGGTCCCACCGCAACTCAAGAGGAGACCCCTTTCCCCCTCCTCCGCTCCAGATGAGGGTTCCTTCCACTGCTTCGTGGGAAAGGATTCTGGAGTTCCTGAGGCACAGCAAGAAGACGTGCTCGCAACAGGAATATCAAGAGGAATTCCAGGCGTTGTGCCACCATTCCAAAAGACCCCCAAATGTCTCATCCACTCCAGATGAACGTCATTTCCCTGCCCTGCCTCGAAGGTCACCCCGAGCATCGAATCACACCATGGTGGCACGTGCGACCGTCCTGTGGCACCTCGAGGTAAAGCCACAGGTCCCTGTGTCAACTTGGTGGGAAGTCTGACACTGCTGTGAAAGCTCGGGAGGAAAGCGGACGTGTATGTCTCCACTCGAGAAGAGTCCTGACTCTCCTGTGAAGACTCCAGAGGTACCACAAGATCCATGTCAGCACTGGAGAGGAAACCTCGGGTTCTGGCTGCAGTTCCAGATGAGGACTTAGGACCTGACACTGACTGGAGAGCAAACCCGAGGGGCCCCTAGCAACTCGCATGAAGACTGGTCTTTCCTGAGGCCATGCCAGTGGGTCCCTGAGGTCCCTGTCATAACTCGAGAGGGACCTGCTGCAACTCGAGAAAAACCAGGAGGATATCCCCTGCAGGCGATTTGAGGCCCTTTTCTGCTCTGGCGTCTTGAGGGAAATCATGCCTTCCCTCTTGAACCTCACAAGGGTCCTTCCCACCCTTGCTGCAACTCAGGAAGTTCCCCGACATACCAGTGCCCACACGGGAGGAACACCGAGTGTCCCGGCACAAACCAGGAGGAACCCCGATTCCCCCTCATGAGCTCGAGATAACAGTCGCTTTCCCTGCTTCGTTCGGAAAGGATTGCCGCCGTTCTGATCGCATTTCAAGGTGTGGCGTTTTCAACAGGATAGCCGAGATCTCCAGGGGTCGTTCCAACATACTAAAAGTCCCTCAGATGTCTCAGTCCACTCCATATGAACCTGATTTCCCTGCCCTGCCTCGAGTGTCACCCATGTATCGCCTCACACCACGGTAGCTCATGCCAGAGCCCTGTGGCATCTCGAGGGAAAGACAGAGATCCCTGGGTCAACTCGATGGGACGCTTGACACTGCTGCAACAGCTCGGGAGGAAAGTGTACGTGCATGTAACCACAGGAGACGAGGCCTGACTCCCCTGGGGAGACTCCAGAGGAACCCCAAGATCCATGCCAGCACTGGAGAGGAAACCTCAGGTTCCAGCTTTGGCTCCAGACGGGGACTTAGGACCCGGCACCGACTGGAGAGGAATCCCAATGGGCCCCTCTCAACTCTCACGGAGACTGGCCTTTCCAGAGGCCTCGTGAGCGGGTCCCTGAGGTCCCCATCGTAACTCGAGAGGGACCTGCTGCAACTCGAGAAAAACCAGGACGTTCTCCCCTCCAGGCGAGATGAGGCCGTTTTCTGCTGCGGCATCCCAAGAGAAATCACGCCTTCCCTCCTGAATCTCAAAGGGTCCTTCACACCCTTGCTGCAACTCAAGAAGTTCTCTGACATACCCGTCTCCACTCGAGAGGAACACTGAGAGTCCCACCACAACTCAAGAGTGGCCACCTTTCCCCCTCCTTCGCTCCAAATGACAGTTCCTTTCCCTGTTTCGTGGGGAAAGGATTCTGGCGTTCCTGTTGCACAGCAAGAGGACGTGCTCACAACAGGAAAGTCGAGAGGAACTCCAGGGTTTTTGCCCCATTCCAAAAGACCCTCAAATGTCTCACTCTACGCCAGATGAACATGATGTCCCTGCCCTGCCTCAAAGGTCACCCCGAGCGTCAAATCACACCCTGGTGGCATGTGCGACAGCCCTGTGGCACCTCGAGGGAAAGCCACAGGTCCCTGTGTCAACTCGTCGGGAAGACTGACACTGCTGCTACAGCTCGGGAGGAAAGCGGACGTGTATGTCTTCACTCGAGAAGAGTCCTGACTCTCCTGTGGAGACTCCAGAGGAACCCCAATATCCATGTCAGCACTGGAGAGGAAACCGCAGGTTCTGGCCGCAGTTCCAGATGAGGATCTAAGACCTGACACTGACTGGAGAGGAACCCCGAGGGGACCCTCGCAACTCACATGGAGACTGGTCTTTCCTGAGGCCATGCCATCGGTCCCTGAGGTCCCGATCGTAGCCCATGAGGGACCTGCCACAACTTGAGAAAAACCAGGAGGATCTCCCATGCAGGGAAGATGAGGCCCTTTTATGCTGCGGCGTCACGAAGGAAATCACGCCTTCCTTCTTGAACCTCGCAAGGGTCCTTCGCACCCTTGCTGCAACTCAAGAAGTTCCCCAAAATACCAGTCCCCATGCAGGAGGAATAAAGAGTGTCCCGGCACAAACCAGGAGGAGCCCCGATTCCCCCTCATGAGCTCAAGATGAGGGTCGCTTTCCCTGCTTCATCGGGAAAGGATTGCCGCCGTTCTGATTGCATCTCAAGAGGTGGCGTTTTCAACAGGAAAGCTGAGATCTCCAGGGGTCCTGCCAACATACTAAAATTCCCCCAGATGTCTCAGTCCACTCCATATGAAAGTGATTTCCCTGGCCTGCCTCGGTTGTCACCCATGTATCGCCTCACACCACAGTGGCTCATGCCACAGCCCTGTGGCATCTCGAGGGAAAGACAGAGATCCCTGGGTCAACTCGACAGGAAGNTATGAAAGTGATTTCCCTGGCCTGCCTCGGTTGTCACCCATGTATCGCCTCACACCACAGTGGCTCATGCCACAGCCCTGTGGCATCTCGAGGGAAAGACAGAGATCCCTGGGTCAACTCGACAGGAAGCTTGACACTGCAGCTACAGCACAGGCAGAAAACGGACGTGCATGTAACCACTGGAGAGGAGGCCTGACTCCCCTCGGGAGACTCCAGAGGAACAGCAAGATCCAAGCCAGCACTGGAGAGGAAACCTCAGGTTCCAGCTTCGGCTCCAGACGGGGACTTAGGACCCAGCACCAACTGGAGAGGAATCCCAACAGGCCCCTCTCAACTCGCACGTAGACTGGCCTTTCCAGAGGCCTCGTGAGCAGGTCCCTGAGGTCGCCATCGTACCTCGAGAGGGACCTGCCCCTACTCAAGAAAAACCAGGAGGTTCTCCCCTGCAGGCGAGTTGAGGCCCTTTTCTGCTGCGGCGTCTCGAGGGAAATCACGCCTTCCCTCTTCAACCTTGCAAGGGTCCTTCCCACCCTTGCTACAACTCAAGAAGTTACCCGACATACCCGTCCCCAAACGGGAGGAACACTGAGTGTACTGGCACAAATCAGGAGGAGCCCCGATTCCCCCTCATGAGCTTGAGATGAGGGTCGCTTTTCCTGCTTCTTCGGGAAAGCATTCTTGCCATTCTGATTGCATCTCAAGAGGTGGCGTTCTCAGCAGGAAAGCCAAGATCTCCAGGGGTCGTGCCAACATACTAAAAGTCCCCCAGATATCTCAGTCCACTCCATATGAACCTGATTTCCCTGCCCTGCCTCGAGTGTCACCCGTGTATCGCCTCACAAAATGGTGGCTCATGCCACAGCCCTGTGGCATCTCGAGTGAAAGACAGGGATCTCTGGGTCAACTCGATGGGAAGCTTGACACTGCTGCTACAGCTCGGGAGGAAAGCATACGTGCATGTAAACACAGGAGACGAGGCCTGACTTCCCTGGGGATACTCGAGAGGAACCCCAAGATCCATGCCAGCACTGGAGAGGAAACCTCAGGTTCCAGCTTCGGCTCCAGACAGGGACTTAGGACCTGGTACCGACTGGAGAGGAATCCCGAGGGACCCCTCTCAACTTGCACGGAGACTGGTCTTTCCTGAGGCCTCGCTAGTGGGCACCTGAGGTCCCCAGCATAACACGAGAGGGACCTGCGTCAACTCGAGAAAAACCAGGAGGTTCTCCCCTCCAGGCGAGATGAGGCCGTTTTCTGCTGCAGCATCCTGAGAGAAATCTCGCCATCACTCCTGAACCTCAAAGGGTCCTTCACACCCTTGCTGCAACTCAAGAAGTTCCCCAACATACCGGTCTCCACTCGAGAGGAACACTGAGGGTCCCACCACAACTCAAGAGGGGTCCCTTTTCCCCCTCCTCTGCTCCAGGTTAGGTGTCCTTTCCCTGCTTCATCAGGAAAGGATTCTGGCGTTACTGTGGCACAGCCAGGGGACGTGCTCACAACAGGAAAGTCGAGAGGAACTCCAGGGTTCTTGCCCCATTCCAATAGACTCCCAAATGTCTCAGTCCACTCCAGCTGAACATGATTTCCCTGCCCTGCCTCGAAGGTCACCCCGAGCATTGAATCACACCATGGTGGCACGTGCGACAGCCCTGTGGCCCCTCGAGGGAAAGCCACAGGTCCCTGTGTCAACTGGTTGGGAAGCCTGACACTGCTGTGAAAGCTCGGGAGGAAAGCGGACGTGTATGTCTCCACTCGAGAAGAGTCCTGACTCTCCTGTGGAGACTCCAGAGGAACCACAAGATCCATGTCAACACTGGAGAGGAAACCTCAGTTTCNCGGGAGGAAAGCGGACGTGTATGTCTCCACTCGAGAAGAGTCCTGACTCTCCTGTGGAGACTCCAGAGGAACCACAAGATCCATGTCAACACTGGAGAGGAAACCTCAGTTTCTGGCCACAGTTACAGATGAGGACCTAGGACCTGACACTGACTGGAGAGCAACCCCTAGGGGCCACTCGCAACTCGCATGGAGACTGGTCTTTCCTGAGACCATGCCAGTGGGTCCCTGAGGTCCCCGTCAGAACTAGAGAGGGACCTGAAACAGCTCAAGAAAAACCCAAAGGTTCTCCCCTGCAGGCGAGATGAGGCCCTTTTCTGCTGCGACGTCTCGAGGGAAATCACGCCTTCCCTCTTGAACCTCACAAGGGTCCTTCCCACACTTGCTGCAACTCAAGAAGTTCCCCGACAAACCAGTCCCCACGCGGGAGGAACACCGGGGTTCCCGGAACAACACAGAAGAGCCCCGTTTTCCTCTTGTGAGCTCGAGATTAAGGTTCCTTTTCCTGCTTCGTCAGAAAAGGATTCCCGCCGTTACAATCGCATCTCAAGAGGTGGTGCTATCAACAGGAAAGCCGAGATCTCCAGGGGTCGTGCCAACATAGTAAAAGTCCCCTAGACGTCTAACACCACTGCAGATGAACCTGATTTCCCTGCACTGCCTCAAGTGTCACGCGCATATAGGCTTGCAACACGGTGGCTTGTGCCACAGCCCTTTGGCATCTCGAGGGAAAGACAGAGATCCCTGGGTCAACTCGACAGGAAGCTTGACACTGCTGCTACAGCTCAGGACGAAAGCAGACGTGCATGTAACCACAGGAGACGAGGCCTGACTCCCCCTGGGAGACTCCAGAGGAACCCCAAGTTCCATGGCAACACTGGAGAGGAAATCTCTGGTTCCAGCTTCAGCTCCAGATGTGGACTTAGGACCCGGCACCGACTGGAGAGGAAACCCGAGGGTCCCCTCTCAACTCCCACGGAGACTGGACTTTCCTGAGGCCACGCGAGCTGGTCCCTGAGGTCCCCTTCATAACTCAAGAGGGACATGCCGCAACTCAAGAAAAACCAGGAGGTTCTCTCCTCCAGGCGAGATGAGGCCATTTTCTGCTGCGGCATCCCGACAGAAATAGCGACTTCCGTTCTTAACCTTAAAGGGTCCTTCACACCCTTGCTGCCACTGAAGAAGTTCCCCGACATAAACGTCTCCACTTGAGAGGAACACTGAGGGTCCCACCACAACTCAAGAGGAGCCCCCATTCCCCCTCCTCCACTCCAGATGAGGGTTCCATTCCCTGATTCTTTGGGAAAGGATTCCTGCGTTCCCATCGCCCAGCAAGAGGACGTACTCTCAACAGGTAAGTCGAGAGGAAATCCAGGTGTCATGCCACCATTCCAAAAGAACCTCAAATGTCTCAGTCCCCTCCAGATGAATCTGATTTCCCTGCCCTATCTCGAAGGTCACCCCGAGCATCACATCACACCATGCTGGCATGTGGGACAGCCCTGTGGCACCTCGAGGGAAAGCCACAGATCCCTGTGTCAACTAGTCAGGAAGCCTGACACTGCTGCTACAGCTCGGCAGGAAAACGGACGTGTATGTCTCCACT
This sequence comes from Sylvicapra grimmia, assembly GCA_006408735.1. Lineage (NCBI taxonomy): Eukaryota > Metazoa > Chordata > Mammalia > Artiodactyla > Bovidae > Sylvicapra > Sylvicapra grimmia. The sequence goes on along the minus strand of SJYH01007845.1, from coordinate 28,203 downwards.
CGAGAAGAGTCCTAACTCTCCTGAGGAGACTCCAGAGGAACGCCAAGATCCATGTCAGCACTGGAGAGGAAACCTCAGGTTCTGGCTGGATTTCCATATGCGGACCTAGGACCTGACACTGACTGGAGAGGAATCCCGAGGGGCCCCTCGCAACTCGCGTGAAGACTGGTCTTTCTTGAGGGCACGTCAGTGGGTCCCTGAAGTTGTTGTCGTAACTCCAGAGGGCCCTACAGCAACTCGAGAATAACCAGGAGGTTCTCCCCTGCAAGAGAGAGGAGGCCCTTTTCTGCTGCAGTGTCTTGAAGGAAATCACGCCTTCCCTCTTGAACCCCGCAAGGATCCTTCCCACCCTTGCTGCAACACAAGAAGTTCCCCGACATACGCATCCCCAGGCAAGAGGAAAACCGAGGGTCCCAGCACAACTCAGGAGGAGTCCAGCTTGCCCCTCGTGAGCTCGAGATGAGGGTCCTTTTACCGGCTTTGCCGGGACAGGATTCCTGCCGTTCCCGTTGCATCTCAAGAGGTGGCATTCTCAACAGGAAAGCCGAGATCTCCAGGGGTCGTGCCAACATAGTAAAAGTCCCCCTGATGTCTCAGTCCACTGCAGGTGAATCTGATTTCCCTGCAATACCTCGAGTGTCACCCGCCTATCACCTCACACCATGGTGGCTCATGCCACAGGCCTGTGGCATCTCGAGGGAAAGACAGAGATCCCTGGGTCAACTTGACGGGAAGCCTGACATTCCTGCTACAGCTCGGGAGGAAAGTGGACGTGCATGTAACCACAGGATACCGGGTCTGACTCGCCTGTGGAGAATCCAGAGGAACCCCAAGATCCATGCCAGCACTGGAGAGGAAACCTCAGGTTCCAGCTTTGGCTCCAGACGGTGACTTAAGACCCAGCACCGACTGGAGAGGAATCCCGAGGGGCCCCTCTCA
>SJYH01007843.1:48346-88717 GCA_006408735.1 Sylvicapra grimmia | reverse complement strand
GCCGCAACTCAAGAAAAACCAGGAGGTTCTCCCCTGCAGGAGAGATGAGGCCCTTTTCTGCTGCAATGTCTCAAGGGAAATCACGCCTTCCCTCTTGAACCTCGCAAGCGTCCTTCCCACCCTTGCTGAAACTCAAGAAGTTCCCCGACATACCATCTCCACTCGAGAGGAACACTGAGGGTCCTGTCACAACTCAAGAGGTGCCCCCTTTCTCCCTCCTCCACTCGAGATGAGGGTTCCTTTCCCTGCTTCATAGGGAGATGATTCTCGCTGTTCACTTCGCATCTCAAGAGGTGGCACTTCCAACAGGAAACCTGAGATCTCCAGGGGTTGTGCCAACATACTAAAAGTCCCTCAGATGTCTCAGTCCACTCCAGATGAACCTGATTTCCCTGCACTACCTCGAGTGTCACCCGCATATCGCCTCACACCACGGTGGCTCGTGCCACAGCCCTGTGGCATCTTGAGGGAAAGACAGAGATCCCTGTGTCAACTCTACAGGAAGTCTGAAACTGCTGCTACAGCTTGGGAGAAAAGTGGACGTGCATGTAACCACAGGAGACGAGGCCTCTCTCCCCTGGGGAGACTCCAGAGGAACCCCAAGATCCATGCCAGCACTGGAGAGGAAACCTCAGGTTCCAGCTTTGGCTCCAGACGGGGACATAGGACCCAGCACCGACTGCAGAGGAATCCCGAGGGGCCCCTCTCAACTCGCATGGAGACTGGCCTTTACTGAGGCCATGCGAGCTTGTCCCTGAGGTCCCCGTCGTAACTCGAGAGGGACCTGCCGCAACTCGAGAAAAACCAGGAGGTTCTCCCTTCCAGGCGAAATGAGGCCGTTTTCTGCTGTGGCATCCTGAGAGAAATCACGCCTTCCCTCCTGAACCTCAAAGGGTCCTTCACACCCTTGCTGCAACTCAGGAAGTTCCCTGACATACCCATCTCCACGCGGAAGGATCACCTAGGGTCCCGCACCCACTCAAGAGGAGCCCGGTTTCCCCATCATGAGCTCGAGAAGACGGTTCCTTTCCCTGATTCTTCGGGAAAGGATTCCCGCCTTTCCCGATGCATCTCAAGAGGTGGCGCTCTCAACTGGAAAGCTGGGATCTCTAGGGGTCGTGCCAACATACTAAAAGTCCCCCAGATGTCTCAGTCCACTCCAGATGAACCTGATTTCTCTGCAGTACCTCGAGTGTCACTCGCACATCGCCTCACACCATGGTGGCTCGTGCCATAGCCCTGCGGCATCTCGAGGGAAAGACAGAGATCCCTGTGTCAACAGGACGGGAAGACTGACACTGCTGCTACAGTTCGGGAAGAAAGCAGACATGCATGTAACCACAGGAGACAAGGCCTGACTCCCCTGGGGAGACTCCAGAGAAACCCCAAGATCCATGCCAGCACTGGAGAGGAAACCTCAGGTTCCAGCTTCAGCTCCAGGTGGGGACTTAGGACCCAGCACCAACTGGAGAGGAATCCTGAGGGGCCCCTCGCAACTCTCAAGGAGACTGGTCTTTCCTGATGCCACACGTGTGGGTGCCTGAGGCCCCCATTGTAACTCAAGAGGGACCTGCCGCAACTAGAGAAAAACCAGGAGTTTCTCCCCTCCAGGGGAGATGAGGCCCTTTTCTGCTGCTGTGTCTCAAGGGAAATCACGCCTTCCCTCTTGAACCTTGCAAGCGTCCTTCCCACTCTTGCTGCAACACAAGAAGTTCACTGACATACCTGTCTCCACTCGAGAGGAACACTGAGGGTCCCACCACAACTCAAGAGGAGCCCCCTTTTCCCCTCCTCCGCGTGAGATGAGGGCTGCTTTCCCTGCTTCGTCGGGAAAGGATTCTGGCATTCTCATCACACAGTAAGAGGACTTGCTGTCAACAGGAAAGTCGAGAGGAACTCCAGGGGTCGTGCCACCATTCCAAAAGACCCCCAAATGTCTCAGTCCACACCAGAGGAACCTGATTTCCCTGCACTGCCTCCAAGGTCACCCTGAGCATTGAATCACACCACCGTGGCACCTGCGACAGCCCTGTGGCACCTCGAGGAAAAGCCACAGATCTCTGTGTCAACTCGTCGGGAAGCCTGACACTGCTGCTACAGCTCGGGAGGAAAACGGACGTGTATGTCTCCACTTGAGAAGAGTCCTGACACTCCTTTGGAGACTCCAGAGGAACCCCAAGATCCATGTCAGCACTTGAGAGGAAACCTCAGGTTCTCACCGCAGTTCAAGATGAGGACTTAGGACCCGAAACTGACCGGAGAGCATTACCGAGGGGCCCCTCACAACTCGCATGGAGTCTGGTCTTTACTGAGGACACGTGAGCGGGTCCCTGAGGTCCCCATTGTAACTCGAGAGGAAGCTGCTGCAACTCGAGAAAAATCAAGAGGTTCTCCCCTGCAGGCGAGATGAGGCCGTTTTCTGCTGCGGCATCCCAAGAGAAATCACGCCTTCCCTCTTGAACCTCGCAAGGGTCCTTCACATCGTTGCTGCAACTAAAGAAGTTCCCTGACATACCTGTCTCCACTCGAGAGGAAAAATGAGTGTCCCACCACAACTCAAGACGTGCCTGCTTTCCCCCTCCTCCACTCGAAATGAGGGTTCCTTTCCCTGCTTCCTCTGGAAAGGATTCTGGCGTTCCCGTCACAGCAAGAGGACGTGCTCTCAACAGGAAAGCCGAGAGGAACTCCAGGGGTTGTGCCACCATTCCAAAAAAACCCCAAATGTCTCAGTCCACTCCAGTGGAAACTGATTTCCCTGCACTGCCTCAAAGGTTACCCCAAGCATTGAATCACACCACGGTGGCATGTGCAACAGCCCTGTGGCACCTCGAGGGAAAGCCACAGATCATTGTGTCAGCTCGCCCGGAAGCCTGACACTGCTGCTACAGCTCGGGAGGGAAAGGATGTGTATGTCTCCACTCGAGAAGAGTCCTGACTCTCCTGTGGAGACTCCAGAGGAACCCCAAAATCCATGCCAGCACTGGAGAGGAAACCTCAGGTTCCAGCTTTGGCTCCAGACGGGGACTTAGGACCCGGTACAGACTGGAGCGGAATCTAGAGGGGGCCCTTCTTAACTCGCATGGAGACTGGCTTTTCCTGACACCATGTGAGTGGGTCCCTGAGGTCGCCATCGTAACTCGAGAGGAACCTGCCGCAACTCTAGAAAAACCAGGAGGTTCTCCTCTCCAGGCGAGATGAGGTGGTTTTCTGCTGCAGCAGCCCGAGAGAAATCACACCTTCCCTCCTGAACCTCAAAGGGTCCTTCACACCCTTGCTGCAACTCAAGAAGTTCCCCGACATACCCGTCTCCACTCGAGAGGAACACTGAGGGTCTAACCTCAACTCAAGAGGAGCCCTCTTTCCCCCTCCTCTGCTCCAGATGAGGGTTCCTTTCCCTGCTTCTTCTGGAAAGGATTCTGGCGTTCCCGTCTCACAGCAAGAGGACGTGCTCTCAACAGGAAAGCCGAGAGGAACTCCAGGGGTTGTGCCACCATTCCAAAAAAACCCCAAATGTCTCAGTCCACTCCAGTGGAAACTGATTTCCCTGCACTGCCTCAAAGGTTACCCCAAGCATTGAATCACACCACGGTGGCATGTGCAACAGCCCTGTGGCACCTCGAGGGAAAGCCACAGATCATTGTGTCAGCTCGCCCGGAAGCCTGACACTGCTGCTACAGCTCGGGAGGGAAAAGATGTGTATGTCTCCACTTGAGAAGAGTCCTGACTCTCCTGTGGAGACTCCAGAGGAACCCCAAAATCCATGCCAGCACTGGAGAGGAAACCTCAGGTTCCAGCTTTGGCTCCAGACGGGGACTTAGGACCCGGTACAGACTGGAGCGGAATCTAGAGGGGGCCCTTCTTAACTCGCATGGAGACTGGCTTTTCCTGACACCATGTGAGTGGGTCCCTGAGGTCGCCATCGTAACTCGAGAGGAACCTGCCGCAACTCTAGAAAAACCAGGAGGTTCTCCTCTCCAGGCGAGATGAGGTGGTTTTCTGCTGCAGCAGCCCGAGAGAAATCACACCTTCCCTCCTGAACCTCAAAGGGTCCTTCACACCCTTGCTGCAACTCAAGAAGTTCCCCGACATACCCGTCTCCACTCGAGAGGAACACTGAGGGTCTAACCTCAACTCAAGAGGAGCCCTCTTTCCCCCTCCTCTGCTCCAGATGAGGGTTCCTTTCCCTGCTTCTTCTGGAAAGGATTCTGGCGTTCCCGTCGCACAGCAAGAGGACGTGCTCTCAACAGGAAAGTCGAGAGGAACTCCAGGGGTCCTGCCACCACTCCAAAAGACCCCCAAATGTCTCCGTCCACTCCAGAGGAGCCTGATTTTACTGCACTGCCTTGAAGGTCACCCCAAGCATCGAATCACACCACGGTGGCACGTGCAACAGCCCTGTGGCACCCCGAGGGAAAGCCACAGATCCCTGTGTCAACTCGTTGGGAAGCCTGACAGTGCTGCTACAGCTTGGGAGGAAAACGGACGTGTATGTCTCCACTCGAGAAGAGCCCTGACTCTCTTGTGGAGACTTCAGAGGAACCCCAAGATCCATGTCAGCACTGGAGAGGAAACCTCAGGCTCTGGCCACAGTTCCAGGCGAGGACTTAGGACCCGACACTGACTGGAGAGGAATGCCGAGGGGCCCCTCGCAACTCGCAAGGAGACTGGTCTTTCCTGAGGCCACACGAGTGGGTCCCTGAGGTCCCCATTGTAACTCGAGAAGGAACTGCCGCAACTCGAGAAAAATCAAGAGGTTCTCCCCTGCCAGCGAGATGAGGCCGTTTTCTGCTGCGGCATCTCGAGGGCATTCACGCCTTCTCTCTTGAACCTCGCAAGGGTCCTTCCCACCCTTGCTGCAACTCAAGAAGTTCCCCGACATACCCATCTCCATGCAGGAGGAACACCGAGGGTCCCGTCACTACTCAAGAGGTGACTCGTTTCACCCTCGTTAGCTCGAGATGAGAGTTCCTTTCCCTGCTTCATTGGGAAAGGATTCCCACTGTTCCCATCACATCTCAAGAGGTGGCGCTACCAACAGGAAAGCCGAGATCTCCAGGGGTCGTGCCAAGATAGTAAAAGTCCCCCAGATGTCTCAGTCCACTCCAGATGAACCTGATTTCCCTGCACTACCTCGAGTGTCACCCGCATATCGCCTCACACCACGGTGGCTCGTGCCACAGCCCTGTGACATCTCGAGGGAAAGACAGAGATCCCTGTGTCAAGTCGACGGGAAGCCTGACAATGCTGCTACAGCTCGGGAGAAAAGCGGACGTGCATATAACCACAAGAAACGAGGCCTGATTCTCTGGGGGAGACTCCATAGGTACCCCAAGGTCCATTCCAGCACTGGAGAGGAAACCTCAGGTTCCAGCTTCGGCTCCAGACGGGGACTTAGGAACCGGCACCGATTGGAGAGGAATCCCGAGGGGCCCCTCTCAACTCACATGGAGACTGGCCTTTCATGAGGCCACGCGAGCGGCTCCGTGAGGTTCAAGTCGTAACTTGAGAGATACCTGCTGCAACTCGAGAAAAACAAGGAGATTCTCCCCTGCAGGCGAGATGAGGACGTTTTCTGCTGCGGCATTCCAACAGAAATCACGCCTTCCCTCTTGAACATCGCAAGGGTCCTTCCCACCCTTGCTGCAACTCAAGAAGTTCCCCGACATACCTGTCTCCACGCAGGAGGAACACCAAGGGTCCCGTCACTACTCAAGAGGTGACCCGTTTCACCCTCGTTAGCTCGAGATGAGGGTTCCTTTCCCTGCTTCGTCGGGAAAGGATTCCCGCCATGCCCGTCACATCTCAAGAGGTGGTGCTCCCAACAGGAAAGCCGAGATCTCCAGGGGTCATGCCAACATACTAAAAGTCCCCCAGATGTCTCGTTCCACTCCAGAGGAACCTGATTTCCCTGCACTACCTCGAGTGTCACCCGCATATCGCCTCACACCACGGTGGCTCGTGCCACAGCCCTGTGACATCTCGAGGGAGACAGAGATCCCTGTGTCAAGTCGACGGGAAGCCTGACAATGCTGCTACAACTCGGGAGAAAAGCGGATGTGCATGTAACCACAAGAGACGAGGCCTGATCCCCTGGCGAGACTCCAGAGGTACCCAAGGTCCATTCCAGCACTGGAGAGGAAACCTCAGGTTCCAGCTTCGGCTCCAGACAGGGACTTAGGAACTGGCACCGACTGGAGAGGAATCCCGAGGGGCCCCTCTCAACTCACATGGAGACTGGCCTTTCCTGAGGCCACGCGAGAGGTTCCCTGAGGTTCAAGTCATAACTCGAGAGATACCTGCTGCAACTCGAGAAAAACAAGGAGGTTCTTCCCTCCAGGCGAGATGAGGACGTTTTCTGCTGTGACATCCTGACAGAAATCACACCTTCCCTCCTGAACCTCAAAGGGTTCTTCACACCCTTGCTGCAACTCAAGAAGTTCCCTGACATACCCATCTTCACTCGAGAGGAACACTGAGGGTCCCACCACAACTCAAGAGGGGCCCCCTTTCCCCCTACTCCACTTGAGATGAGGGTTCATTTCCTAGCTTTGTTGGGTAGGGATTCTGGAGTTCCCATCGCACAGCAAGAAAACATGCTCTCAACAGGAAAGTCGAGAGGAACTCCAGGGTTTGTGTCACCATTCCAAAAGACCCCCAAATGTCTCAGTCCACTCCAGATGAACCTGATTTCCCTGCATTGCCTTGAAGTTCGCCCCGAGCATCGAATCATACCACGGTGGTATCTGTGACAGCCCTGTGGCACCTCGAGGGAAAGCCACAGATCCCTGTATCAACTCGTCGTGAAGCCTGACACTGCTGCTACAGCTCGGGAGGAAAACGGACGTGCATGTCTCCACTCGAGAAGTGTCCTGACTCTCCTGTGGAGACTCCAGAGGAACCCCAAGATCCATGTCAGCTCTGGAGAGGAAACCTAAGTTTCTGGCCCCAGGTCCAGACGAGGACTTAGGACCCGAGACTGTCTGGAGAGGAATCCTGAGGGTCCCCTCGCAACTCGCATGGAGACTGGCCTTTCCTGAGGCCACACGAGCGGGTCCCTGAGGTCCCTGTCTTAAATTGAGAGGGACCTGCCGCAACTCGAGAAAAACCAGGAGATTCTCCCCTGCAGGCGAGATGAGGCCGTTTTCTGTTCCCGTAACCCGAGAGAAATCACGCCTTCCCTCTTGAACCTCGCAAGGGTCCTTCCCACCTTTGCTGCAATTCAAGAAGTTTCCCAAAATACCCATCTCCATTCGGGAGGAACACTGAGGGTCCCACCACAACTCAAGAGAAGCCCCATTCCCACTCCTCTGCTCGAAATGAGAATTTCTTTCCCTGCTTCTTCAGGAAAGGATTCTGGCGTTCCTGTCGCACAGCAAGAGGAAGTGCTCTCAACAGGAATGTCGAGAGGATCTCCAGGGGTCATGCCACCATTTCCAAAGTCCCCCAAATGTCTCAGTCCACTCTAGATGAACCTTATTTCCCTGTACTGCCGTGAAGGTCACCGCGAGCATCAAATCACAACACGGTGGCATGTGCGACAGCCCTGTGGCACCTCAAGGGAAAGCCACAGATCACTGTGTCAACTCTTCGGGAAGGCTGACTCTGCTGCTACAGCTCGGGAGGAAAACAGACCTGTATGTCTCCACTCGAGAAGAGTCCTGACTCTCCTGTGCAGACTCAGGAGGAACCCCAAGATCCATGTCAGCATTGGAGAGGAAACCTCAGGTTCTGGTCGCAGTTCCAGATGAGGACTTCGGACCCGACACTGACTGGAGAAGAATCCCGAGGGGCCCCTCGCAACTCGCATGGAGACTGGCCTTTCCTGAGGCAACACAAGTGGGTCCCTGAGGTCCCCATCGTAATATGAGAGGAAGCTGCCGCAACTCGAGAAAAACCAGGAGGTTCTCCCCTCCAGGCGAGATGAGGCCGTTATCTGCTGCGGCATCCCAAGAGAAATCACGCCTTCCCTCCTGAACTTCAATGGGTCCTTCACACCCTTGCTGCAACTCAAGAACTTCCCCGACATACCCGTCTCCACTCGCGAGGAACACTGAGCATCCCACCACAACTCAAGAGGAGCCACCTTTCCCCCTTCTCTGCTCAAGATGAGGGTTCATTTCCCTGCTTCTTTAGAAAGGATTCTTGCCCCTCCTGTTGCATCTCAAGAGGTGGCATTCTCAAAAGGAAACCCGAGATCTCCAGGGGTCGTGCCAACATACTAAAAGTCCCCCAGATGTCTCAGTCCACTCCAGATGAACCTGATTTCCCTGCACTACCTCAAGTGTCACCCAAATATCCCCTCACACCACGGTGGGTCGTGCCACAGTCCTGTGGCACTTCGAGGGCAAGCAACAGATCCTTGTGTCAAGTTGTCGGGAAGCCTGACACTGCTGCTACAGCTTGTGAGGAAAATGGACATGTATGTCTCCACTCGAGAAGAGTCCTGACTCTCCTGTGGAGACCCCAGAGGAACCCCAAGACCCATGTCAGCACTGGAGAGGAAACTTCAGGTCCTGGCCGCAGTTCCAGACGAGGACTTAGGACCCGACACTGGAGAGGAATCCCAAGGGGCCCCTCGCAACTCACATGGAAACTGGCCTTTCCTGTGGCCACACAAGCGGGTCCCTTACGGCCCTGTCGTAACTCGAGAGGGACCTGCTGCAACTCGAGAAAAACCAGGAGGTTCTCCCCTGCAGGCGAGATAAGGCCCTTTTCTGCTGCGGCGTCTTGAGGGAGATCATGCCTTCCCTCTTGAACCTCGCAAGGGCCCTTCCCACCCTTGTTGCACTTCAAGAAGTTCCCCGACGTACCCATCTCCACTCGGGAGGAACACCGAGGCTGCCAGCACACCTCAAGAGGAGCCTCTTTACCGCTCCTCCACTCGAGATGAGAGTTCCTTTCCCTGCTTCGTCGGGAAAGGATTCTGGCATTCCCATCACATCTCAAGAGGTGGAGCTCTCAACAGGAAAGCCGAGATCTCCAGGGGTCATGTGAACATACTAAAAGTCCCCAAGATGTCTCAGTCCACTCCAGATGAACCTGATTTCCCTGCACTACTTCGAGTGTCACCCGCTTATCGTCGCACATCGTGGTGGCTCATGCCACAGACCTCTGGCATCTCGAGGTAAAGACAGATCCCTTTGTAAACTCGAATGGAAGCCTGGCACTGCTGCTATAGCTTGGGAGGAAAACGGACGTGCGTGTAACCAAAGGAGACGAGGCCTGACTCCCCTAGGGCGACTCCAGAGGAACCCCAAGATCCATGCCAGCACTGGAGAGGAAACCTCAGGTTCGAGCTTCGGCTCCAGACGGGGACTTAGGACCCTGCACCGACTGGAGAGGAATCCCAAGGGCCCCCTCTCAACTCGCATGGAGACTGGCCTTTCTTGAGGCCACGAGCGGTCCTGAAGTCGCATCGTAACTCGAGAGGAATCTGCTGCAAGGCTAGAAAAACCAGGAGGTTCTCCCCTCCAGGCGAGATGAGGCAGTTTTCTGCTGCAGCATCCCGAGGGAAATCACACCTTCCCTCCTGAACCTCAAAAGGTCCTTCACACCCTTGCTGAAACTGAAGAAGTTCCCCGACATACACGTCTCCACTCGAGAGGAACACTGAGGGTCGCACCACAACTCAAGAAGAGCCCCCTTTCCCACTTCTCTGCTCGAGATGAGGGTTCATTTCCCTGATTAGTCGGGATAGGATTCCCGCCGTTCCCGTCGCATCTCAAGCGGTGGCACTCTCAACAGGAAACCCGAGATCTCCAGGGGTTGTGGCAGCATACTAAAAGTCCCCCAGATGTCTCAGTCCACTCCAAATGAACCTGATTTCCCTGCACTGCCTTGAAGGTCACCCTGAGCATCGAATCACACCACGGTGGCATGTGCGACAGCCTGTGGCACCTCAAGGGAAGCCACAGATCCCTGTGACAACTCGTCAGTAAGCCTGTCACTGCTGTGCAGCTCGGGAGGAAAACACACTTGTATGTCTCCACCCGAGAAGAGACCTGACTCTCCTGTGGAGATTCCAGAGGAACCCCAAGATCAATGCCAGCACTGTAGAGGAAACCTCAGGTTCCAGCTTCGGCTCCAGATGGGGACTTAGGACCCGGCACCGACTGGAGAGGAATCCCTTGGGGCCTCTCTCAACTCACATGGTGACTGGCCTTTCCTGAGGCCACATGAGCAGGTCCCTGAGGCCCCCGTCGCAACTTGAAAAGACCCTGCGGCAACGCAAGAAAAACCAGGAGGTTCTCCCCTCCAAGCGGGATGAGGCTATTTTCAGCTGCGGCATCCCGAGAGAAATCACGCCTTCCCTCCTGAACCTCAAAGGGTCCTTCACACCCTTGCTGCAACTCAAGAAGTTCCCCTGACATACCCGTCTCCACTTGAGAGGAACACTGATGGTCCCACCAGAACTCAAGAGGAGCCCCCTTTCCCCCTCCTCCACTCGAGATGAGGGTTCCTTTCCCTGCTTCGTCAGGAATGGATTTTGGCATTCCTGTCGCACAGCAAGAGGATGTGCTCTCAACAGGAAAGTCGAGAGGAACTCCAGTGGTCATGTCATCATTCCAAAAGACCCCCAAATGTCTAAGCCCACTACAGATGAACTTGATTTCCGTGCACTGCCTCGAAGGTCACCAACAGCATCAAATCACAGCACAGTGGCACGTGCGGCAGTCCTGTGGTGCCTCAAGGGAAATCCACAGATCCCTGTGTCAGTTCTTCGGGAAAACTGATACTGATGCTACAGCTCGGGAGGAAAACGGACGTGTATATTTCCACGCGAGAAGAGTCCTGAATCTCCTGTGGAGACTCCAGAGGAACCCCAAGATCTATGTGAGCACTGGAGAAGTAAACTCAGGTTCCAGCTTTGGCTCCAGACGGGGACTTAGGACCCTGCACCGACTGGAGAGGAATCGCGAGGGGCCCTCTCAACTCGCATGGAAACTGGCCTTTCCTGTGGCCACACAAGTAGTTCACTGAGGTTCCCATCGTAACTCGAGAGGAACCTGCCGCAACTCGAGAAAAACAAGGACGTTCTCTTCTCCAGGCGAGATGAGGCCCTATTACGCTGTGGTGTCTCGAGGGAAATCATGCCTTCCCTCTTGAACCTCGCAAGGGTCCTTCACACCCTTGCTGCAACTCAAGAATTTCCACGACATACCCATCTCCACTCGGGAGGAACACCGAGGGTCCTGGCACAACTCAAGAGGAGCTCTATTTCCCCCTCGTGAGATCGAGATGAGGGTTCCTTTCCCTGCTTCTTTGGGAAAGGATTTCCGGCATTCCCGACGCATCTCAGGAGGAGCCACTCTCAACAGGACAGTCGAGAAGAAATCCAGGGACCGTGCCACTATTCCAAAAGACCCACAGTCCACTGTCTCAGTCCACTCCAGATGAACATGATTTCCCTACACTGCCACAAAGGGCACTCCGAGCATCGACTGACACCACGGTGGTACGCGTGACTGCCCTGTGGCACCTCGAGGGAAAGCCACAGATCCCTGTGTCAACCCAGCGGGAAGACTGACACTGCTGCTACAGCACGGAAGGGTAGCAGACGTGCATGTAACCACTTGAGACGAGGACTGACTCCCCTGTGGAGACTCCAGAGGAACCCCAAGGTCCATGTCAGCACTGGAGAGGTAACCTCAGTTTCCAGCCTCGTCTCCAAGTGAGGACTTAGGACCCGGAATTGACTGGAGAGAAATCCCCTTGCAAGCTGCATGCAGAATGGCCTTTCCTCAGGCCACACGAGCGGTTCCCGGAGGTTGCCATCATAATTCAAATGGATCCTGCTGTAAATCTAGAAAAACCAGGAGGTTCTCCCCTCCAGGCGGGATGAGGACGTTTTCTGCTTCGGCATCCCGAGAGAAATCACACCTTCCTTCCTGAACCTCAAAGGATCCTTCACACCCTTGCTGCAACTCAAGAAGTTCCCCGATATACCTGTCTCCACCCGAGAGGAACACTGAGGGTCCCACCACAACTCAACAGGACCCCCGTTTCCCGCTCGTGAGCTCGAGATGAGGGTTCCTTTCCCTGCTTCGTTGGGAAAGGATTCCCTGGGTTTCCGACGCATCTCAGGAGGAGGCGCTCTCAACAGGAAAGTCGAGAGGAAATCTAGGGATCATGCCTCCATTCCAAAAGACCCACAGCTGTCTCAGTCCACTGCAGATGAACATGATTTCCCTGCACTGCCTCAAAGGTCACTCCGAGCATCGACTGACACCTCGGTGGTACGTGTGACTGCCCTGTGGCACCTCAAGGGAAAGCCACAGATCCCTGTGTCAACTCGACGGGAAGCCTGACACTGCTGCTACAGCTCTGGAGGAAAATGGACGTGTATGTCTCTAGTCGAGAAGAGTCCTGACTCTCCTGTGGAGACTCCAGAGGAACCCCAAGATACATGTCAGCCTGGGACAGGAAACCTCAGGTTCTAGCCACAGTTCCAGACAAGGACATAGGACTCGACACAGACTGGAGAGGAATCCCGAGGGGCCTCTTGCAACTCGCATGGAGCCTGGTCTTTCCTGAGGCCACATGAGCGGATCCCTGAGGTCCCCATCGTAATTTGAGAGGGACCTGCCGCAACTCGAGAAAAACCAGGAGGTTCTCCCCGGCAGGAGAGATGAGGCCCTTTTCTGCTGCGGCATCTCAAGGGAAATCACGCCTACCCTCTTGAACCTTGCAAAGGCCCTTCCTACCCTTGTTGCAACTCAAGAAGTTCCCTGACATACCCGTCTCCACGCAGGAGGAACACCGAGGGTCCCGGCACAAATCAAGAGGAGCCCCGTTTCCCCCTCGTGAGTTCGAGATGAGGGTTCCTTTCCGTGCTTCATCGGGAAAGGATTCCCGCCATTCCTGTCGCATCTCAAGAGGTGGCGCTCTCAACAGGAAAGCCGAGATCTCCAAGGGTCGTGCCAACATACTAAAAGCCCCCAGATGTCTCAGTCCACTCCAGATCAACCTGATTTCCCTGCACTGCCTCGAGTGTCACCCGCGTATCACCTCACACCACGGTGGCTCGTGCCACAGCCCTGTGGCATCTTGAGGGAAAGACAGAAATCCCTGTGTCAACTGGACTGGAAGCCTGACACTGCTGCTACACCTCGGGAGGAAAGCGGACGTGTATGTCTCCACTCGAGAAGAGTCCTGACTCTCATGTGGAGACCCAAGAGGAACCCCAAGATCGATGTTAGCACTGGAGAGGAAACCTCAGGTTCCACCTTCGGCTCCAGAAGGGGACTTTGGACCTGGCACTGACTGGAGAGGAATCCCGAGGGGCCTCATTCAACTTGCATGGAGACTGGCCTTTTCTGAGGCCAATGAGAGGTCCCTGAGGTCCCCGTCGTAAGTCGAGAGGGACCTGCCACAACTCGAGAAAAACCAGGAGGTACTCCCCTCCAGGCGAGATGAGGCCCTTTACTGCTGTGGCGTCTCGTGGGAAATCACACCTTCCCCTTTGAAACACGCAAGGGTCCTTCCCACCCTTGCTGCAACTCAAGAAGTTCCCCGACATACCCTTCTCCACTCGAGTGGAACACTGAGGGTCCCACAACAACTCAAGAGGAGTCCCCTTTCCCCCTCCTCTGCTCCAGATGATGGTTCATTTCCCTGCTTCGACAGGAATGGATTCTGGCATTCCTGTCACACAGCAAGAGGATGTGCTCTCAACAGGAAAGTCGAGGGGAACTCCAGGGGTCGTGCCATCATTTCAAAAGACCCCCAAATGTCTAAGCCCACTACAGATGAACTTGAATTCCCTGCACTGCCTCGAAGGTCACCAACAGCATCGAATCAAACCACAGTGGCACGTGCGACAGTCCTGTGGCACCTCGAGGGAAATCCACTGATCCATGTGACTGTTCTTTGGGAAAACTGACACTGCTGCTACAGCTCGGGATGAAAACGGACGTGTATGTTTCCACGCAAGAAGAGTCCGAAATCTCCTGTGGAGACCCCAGAGGAAGCCCAAGATCCATGTGAGCACTGGAGAGGAAACCTCAGGTTCCAGCCTCGGCTTCAGACGCGAACTTCGGATCCGGCACTGACTGGAGAGGAATCCCGTGGGTCCCCTCTCAAGTTGCATGCAGACTGGCCTTTCCTGAGGCCGTATGAATGGGTCTCTGATGTCCCCGTCGTAACTCGAGAGGGACCTGCCACAGCTCGAGAAAAACCAGGAGGTTCTCCCCTCCAGGCAGGATGAGGCCGTTTTCTGCTTCGGCATCCTGAGAGCAATCACACCTTCCCTCCTGAACCTCAAAGGATCCTTCACACCCTTGCTGCAACTCAAGAAGTTCCCCAACATACCCGTGTCCACACGAGAGGAACACTGAGTGTCCCACCACAATCAACAGGACCCCCGTTTCCCCCTCATGAGCTCGAGATGAGGGTTTCTTTCCCTGCTTCGTTGGGAAAGGATTCTCTGCATTCCCGATGCATCTCAGGAGGAGGCGCTCTCAACAGGAAAGTCGAGAAGAAATCTAGGGATCGTGCCACCATTCCAAAAGACCCACAGCTGTCTCAGTCCACTGCAGATGAACATGATTTACCTGCACTGCCTCGAAGATCACTCCAAGCATCGACTGACACCTCTGTGGTATGTGTGTTTGCCCTGTGGCACCTCGAGGGAAAGCCACAGATCCCTGTGTCAACTCGACGGGAAGCCTGACACTACTGCTACAGCTCGGGAGGAAACTGGACGTGTATGTCTCCAATCGAGAAGAGTCCTGACTCTCCTGTGGAGA
Organism: Sylvicapra grimmia; assembly: GCA_006408735.1. Lineage (NCBI taxonomy): Eukaryota > Metazoa > Chordata > Mammalia > Artiodactyla > Bovidae > Sylvicapra > Sylvicapra grimmia. The sequence goes on along the minus strand of SJYH01007843.1, from coordinate 73,970 downwards.
CTCCAGAGGAACCCCATGATCCATGTCAGCCTGGGAGAGGAAACCTCAGGTTCTGGCTACAGTTCCAGACGAGGACCTAGGACTCAACACTGACTGGAGAGGAATCCCGTGGGGTGTCTCGCAACTCGCATGGAGCCTGGTCTTTCCTGAGGCCACACGAGCGGGTCCCTGAGGTCTCCGTCATAACTCGAGAGTGACCTGCCTCAACTCGAGAAAAACCAGGACGTTCTCCCCGGCAGGAGAGATGAGGCCCTTTTCTGCTGCGGCACCTCAAGGGAAATCACGCCTACCCTCTTGAACCTTGCAAAGGTCCTTCCTACCCTTGTTGCAACTCAAGAAGTTCCCCAACATACCCATCTCCACGTGGGAGGAACACCGAGGGTCCTGGCACAAATCAAGAGGAGCCCCGTTTCCCCCTCATGAGTTCGAGATGAGGGTTCCTTTCCCTGTTTCATTGGGAAAGGATTCCCGCCATTCCCGTCGCATCTCAAGAGGTGGCGCTCTCAACAGGAAAGCCGAGATCTCCAACGGTCGTATCAACATACTAAAAGTCCCACAGATGTCTCAGGCCACTCCAGATCAACCTGATTTCCCTGCACTGTCTCGAGTGTCACCCGCGTATTGCCTCACACCACAGTGGCTCGTGCCACAGCCCTGTGGCATCTCGAGGGAAAGACAGAGATCCCTGTGTCAACTGGACTGGAAGCCTGACACTGCTGCTATGCCTCGGGAGGAAAGCGGACGTGTATATCTCCACTTGAGAAGAGTCCTGACTCTCATGTGAAGACCCAAGAGGAACCCCAAGATCGATGTCAGCACTGGAGAGGAAACCTCAGGTTCCAGCTTCGGATCCAGAAAGGGACTTCGGACCTGGCACTGACTGGAGAAGAATCCTGAGGGGCACCACTCAATTCACATGGAGACTGGCCTTTTCTGAGGCCACATGAGAGGGTCTCGGAGATCCTCGTCGTAAGTCGAGAGGGACCTGCCGCAACTCGAGAAAAACCAGGTTCTCCCCTCCAGGTGATATGAGGCCCTTTTCTGCTCTGGCATCTCGAGGGAAATCATGCATTCCCTCTTGAACCTCACAAGGGTCCTTCCCACCCTTGCTGCAATTCAAGAAGTTCCCCGACATACCCGTCTCCACTCAGGAGGAACACCACGGGTCTGGGCACAACTCAAGAGGAGTCCCTTTTCCACCTCGTGAGTTCATAATGAGGGTTCCATTCCCTGCTTTGTCAGGAAAGGATTCCTGGCGTTCCTGACGCTTCTCAGGAGGAGGCGTTCTCAACAGGACAGTCGAGAAGAAATCCAGGGATCATACCACCATTCCAAAAGACCCATAGCTGTCTCAGTCCACTGCAGATGAACATGATTTCCCTGCTCTGCCTCGAAGGTCACTCCAAGCATCGACTGACACCTTGGTGGTACGCGACTGCCCTGTGGAAACTCGAGGGAAAGACATAGATTCCTGTGTCAACTCGATGGAAAGCCTGAACACTGCTGCTACAGCACGGAAGGGAAGCGGACATTAATGTAAACACTCGAGACGAGGACTGACTGCCCTGTGGAGACTCCAGAGGAACCTCAAGATCCATGTCAGCACTAGAGAGGAAACCTCAGGTTCTGGCTTCAGCTCCAGACGAGGACTTAGGACCCAGAACCGACTGGAGAGGAATCCCCTTGCATCTTGCATTCAGACTGGCCTTTCTTCATGCCACATGAGCGGGTCCCGGAGGTTCCTGTCGTAACTCAAGTGGACCCTCTGCAAATCTAGAAAAACCAGGAGGTTCTCCCTTCCAGGTGGGATGAGGCCGTTTTCTGCTGTGGCATTCCGAGAGAAATCACGCTTTCCCTCCTGAATCTCAAAGGGTCATTCACACCCTTGCTGCAATTCAAGTAGTTCCCCTACATTCCTGTTTCCACTCGGGAGGAACACCGAGTGACTGGGCAAAACTCAAGAAGAGCCCCATTTCCCCATAGTGAGCTCGAGATGAGGGTTCCTTTCCCTGCTTAGTCAGGAAAGGATTCCCGCCGTTCCCGTCGCATGTCAAGAGGTGGCATTCTCAACAGGAAAGCTGAGATCTCCAGGGGTCGTGCCAACATACTAAAAGTTCCCCAGATGTCTCAGTCCACTCCAGATGAACCTGATTTCCCTGGACTACTTCGAGTGTCACCCGCGTATCGTCTCACACCACGGTGGCTCGTACCAAAGCCCTGTGGCATCTTGAGGGAAAGGCAGAGATCCCTGTGCCAAATCTACGGGAAGCCTGACACTGCTGCTGCAGCTCTGGAGGAACGCGCTCGTGCATGTAACCACAGGAGACAAGGCCTGACTCCCCTGCGGAGACTCCAGAGGAACCCCAAGATCCATGCCAGCAATGGAGAGGAAACATCAGGTTCCAGCTCCGGCTCCAAATGGCGACTAAGAACCCGGGACCGACTGGAGAGGAATCACGAGGGGCCCCTCTCAACTCGCATGCAGACTGGCCTTTACTGAGGCCACACAAGCGGGTCCCTGAGGTCCCTGTCATCACTCAAGAGGAACATGCTGCAACTCGAGAAAAACCAGGAGGTTCTCCCCTCCAGGCCAGATGAGGCCCTTTACTGCTGTGGTGTCTCATGGGAAATCACGCCTTCCCCTTTGAACCTCGCAAGGGTCCCCCCCACCCTTGCTGCAACTCAAGAAGTTCCCTGACGTACCCGTATCCACACGGGAGGAACACCGAGGGTCCCGGCACAACTCAAGAGGAGCCCTGTTTCCCCCTCATGAGCTCGAGATGAGGGTTCTTTTCTCTGCATCTATGGGAAAGATTCCCTCCATTTCCATCGTGTCTCAAGAGGTGGCACTCTCAACAGGAAAGCCGAGATCTCCAGGGTATGTGAAAACATACTTAAAGTCCCCCAGATGTTTCATTCCACTCTAGATGAACCTGATTTCCCTGCACTACCTCTAGTGTCACCCATGTATCGCCTGACACCAAGGTGGCTCGTACCACAGTCCTGTGGAATCTCGAGGGAAAGACAGAGATCCCTGTGTCAACCCGATGGGAACACCAACACTGCTGCTACAGCTTGGGAGGAAAGCGGATGTGCATGTAACCACAGAAAACGAGGCCTGACCCCCCTGGGGAGGCTCCAAAGGAACCCCAAGATCCATGCCACCCCTGAAGAGGAAACCTCAGGTTCCAGCTTTGGCTCCAGACGGGGACTTAAGACCCGGCACCGACTGGAGAGGTATTCGGAGGGGTCCTTCTCAACTGCATGGAGATTGGCCTTTCCTGAGGCCACAGGATTGGGTCCTTTAGATCCCCGTCATAACTCGAAAGGAACGTGCTGCAACTCGAGAAAAACCAGGAGGTTCTCCCCTGCAGGCGAGATGAGGCTGTTTTCTGCTGCGGCATCCCGAGAGAAATCACTCCTTCCCTCCAGAACCTGATAGAGTCCTTCACAACTTTGCGACAACTCAAGAAGTTCCCCGACATACGCATCTCCACTCGAAAGGAACACTGAGGGTCCCACCACAACTCAAGAGGAGCCCCCTTTCCACCTCTTCCGCTTGAGATGAGGGTTCCTTTCTCTGCTTCGTCGGGAAAGGATTCCCGCTGTTCCCGTCACATCTCAAGAGGTGGCGCTCTCAACAGGAAAGCTGAGATCTCCAGGGGATGTGCCAACATACTAAAAGCACCCAGATGTCTCAGTCCACTCCAGATGAACCTGATTTCACTGCACTACGTCGAGTGTCACTCGGGTATTGCCTCACACCACGGTGGCTCATGCCACAGCCCTGTGGCATCTCGAGGGAAAGACAGAGATCCCTGTGTCAACTCAACGGGAAGACTGACACTGCTGCTACAGCTTGGGAGGAGAGCGGACGTGCATGTAACCACAGGAGACGAGGCCTTACTCCCCTGGGGAGACTCCAGAGGAACCTCAAGAACCATGGCAGCACAGAAGAGGAAAACTTAGGTTCCAGCTTCGGCCCCAGAAGGTGACCTCGGACCCGGCACCGAGTGGAGTGGTAGCCCGTGGGGCCCCTCTCAAGTTGCATGGAGACTGGCTTTTGCTGAGGCCACACGAGCGGGTCCCTGTTGTCCCTGTTGTAACTCGACAGGGACCTGCCACAACTCGAGAAAAACCAGGAGGTTCTCCCCTCCAGGAGAGATGAGGCCATTTTTTTGCTGCGGCATCATGAGAGAAATCACTTCCTCCCTCCTGAACCTGATAGGGTCTTTCACAACCTTGTTGCAACACAAGAAGTTCCCCGACATACCCTTGTCCAATTGAGAGGAACACTGAGGGTGCCACCACAACTCAAGAGGAGCCCCCTTTCCCCCTCCTCTGCTCCAGATGAGGGATCCTATCCCTGCTTCGTCGGGAATGGATTCTGGTGTTCCCTTCACACAGCAAGAGGATGTGCTCTCAACAGGAAAGTCAAGAGGAACGCCAGGGGTCGTGCCATCATTCCAAAAGACCCCCAAAAGTCTAAGTCCACTACAGATGAACTTGATTTCCCTGCACTGCCTCGAAGGTCACCAACAGCATCGAATCACACCATAGTGGCAAGTGCGACAGCCCTACAGCACCTCGAGGGAAATCCACAGATCCCTGTGTCAGTTCTTTGGGAAAACTGACACTGCTGCTACAGCTTGGGATGAAAATGGATGTGTATGCTTCCATGCAAGAAGAGTCCTGAATCTCCTGTGGAGACTCCAGAGGAACCCCAAGATCCATGTGAGCACTGGAGAGGAAATCTCAGGTTCCAGCTTTGACTCAAGATGGGGACTAAGGACCCTGCACCGACTGGAGAGGAATCCCGAGGGGCACCTCTCCAATCGCATGGAGACTGGCCTTTGCTGAGGCCACACGAGTGGTTCCCTGAGGTTCCATCGTAACTTGAGAGGAACCTGCCTCAACTCTTGAAAAACCAGGACATTCTCCTCTCCAGGCCAGATGAGGCCCTTTTACGCTGTGGCGTCTCGAGGGAAATCATGCCTTCCCTCTTGAACCTCGCAAGGGTCTTTCACACCCTTGCTGCAACTCAAGAAATTCCACGACATACCCGTCTCCACTCAGGAGGAACATCGAGGGTCCTGGCACAACTCAAGAGGAGCCCTGTTTTCCCCTCGTGAACTCGAGATGAGGGTTCCTTTCCCTGCTTCTTCAGAAAAGGTTTTCCGGCGTTCCCGACACATCTCAGGAGGAGGCACTCTCAACAGGACAGTCAAGAAGAACTCCAGGGACCGTGCCACCATTTCAAAAGACCCACAGCTGTCTCAGTCCACTCCAGATGAACATTATTTCCCTGCACTGCCTCGAAGGTCACCCCGAGCATCGACTGACAACTCGGTGGTACGCGTGACTGCCCTGTGGCACCTCGAGGGAAAGCCACAGACCCCTGTGTCAACTCAACAGGAAGACTGACACTGCTGCTACAGCACGGAAGGGTAGCAGGCGTGCATGTAACCACTCGAGACGAGGACTGACTCCCCTGTGGAGACTCCTGAGGAACCCCAAGGTCCATGTCAGCACTGGAGAGGTAACCTCAGTTTCTGGCCTCTGCTCCAGACGAGGACTTAGGACCCGGAACCAACTGGAGAAGAATCCCCTCGCAACTTGCATACAGACTGGCCTTTCTTCAGGCCTCTCAAGCTGGTTGTGGGGTCTCCGTCATAACTCGAGTGGACCCTGCTGCAAATCTAGAAAAACCAGGAAGTTCTCCCCCCCCAGGCGGGTTGAAGCCGTTTTCTGTTGTGGCATTCCGAGAGAAATCACACCTTCCCTCCTGAAACACAAAGGGTCCTTCACACCCTTGCGACAACTCAAGAAGTTCCCCGACATACACTTCTCCATTCGAGAGGAACACTGAGGGTCCCACCACAACTCAAGAGGAGCCCCTTTCCCCCTCCTCCGCTCCAGATGAGGGATCCTATCCCTGCTTCGTCGGGAATGGATTCTGGTGTTCCCTTCACACAGCAAGAGGATGTGCTCTCAACAGGAAAGTCGAGAGGAACGCCAGGGGTCGTGCCATCATTCCAAAAGACCCCCAAATGTCTAAGCCCACTACAGATGAACTTGATTTCCCTACACTGCCTCGAAGGTCACCAACAGCATCGAATCTCACCACAGTGGCATAGCGACAGCCCTGTGGCACCTCGAGGGAAATCCACAGATCCCTGTGTCAATTCTTCAGGAAAACTGACACTGCTGCTACAACTCGGGAGGAAAACGGATGTGTATGTTTCCACGCAGGAAGAGTCCTGAATCTCCTGTGGAGACTCCAGAGGAACCCCAAGATCCATGTGAGCACTGGAGAGGAAACCTCAGGTTCCAGCTTTGGCTCCAGACGGGGACTTAGGACACGGCACCGACTGGAGAGGAATCCCGAGGGGCCTCTCTCCACTGGCATAGAGACTGGCCTTTCCTGAGGCCACACGACCCATTCCCAGAGGTTCCAGTCGTAACTCAAGAGGAACCTGCCACAACTCGAGAAAAACGAGGACGTTCTCCCCTCCAGCGTGATGAGGCCCTTTTACTCTGTGGCGTCTCGAGGAAAATCACACCTTCCCTCTTGAACCTCGCTAGGGTCTTTCACACACTTGCTGCAACTCAAGAAGTTCCCCGACATACCCTTCTCCACTCGAGAGGAACCCTGAGGGTCCCACCACAACTCAAGAGGAGCCCCCTTTCCCCCTCCTCCACTCCAGATGAGGGTTCCTTTCCCTTCTTCTTCGGAAATGGTATCTGGCGTTCCCTTCACACAGCAAGATGATGTGCTCTCAACAGGAAAGTCGAAAGGAATGCCAAGGGTCGTTCCAAAAGACCCCCAAATGTCTCATTGCAAAAGACCCCCAAATGTCTCATTCCACTAGAGATGAACCTGATTTCCCTGCACTGCCTCAAAGGTCAGCAACAGCATCAAATCACACCATGGTGGCACATGCGACAACCTTGTGGCACCTCGAGGGAAATCCACAGATCCCTGTGTTAATTCTTTGGGAAAACTGAGACTGCTGCTACAGCTCAGGAGGAAAATGGACGTGTATGTTTCCACATGAGAAGAGTCCTGAATCTCTTGTGAAGACTCCAGAGGAACCCCAAGAACCATGTGAGCACTGGAGAGGAAACCTCAGGTTCCAGCTTCGGCTCCAGATGGGGACTTAGGACACTGCACCGACTGGAGAGGAATCCCTAGGGGCCCCTCTGAACTCGCATGGAGACTGGCCTTTCCTGAGGCCACACGAGTGGGTCCTGAGGTTCCCGTCATAAGTCGAGAGGAACCTTCTGCAACTCGAGAAAAACCAGGACGTTCTCCTCTCCAGGTGAGATGAGGACCTTTTATGCTGTGGCGTCTCTGAGGGAAATCACACCTTTCCTCTTGAACCTTGCAAGTGTCCTTCACACCCTTGCTGCAACTCCAGAAGTTCCACGACATAACCGTCTCCACTCGAGAGGAACACCGAGGGTCCTGGCACAATTCAAGAGGAGCCCTGTTTCCCCCTCATTAGCTCGAGATGAGGGTTCCTTTCCCTGGTTCTTCGGGAAAGGATTTCCGGCGTTCCTGACGCATCTCGGAAGGAGCCGCTCTCAAAAGGACAGTCGAGAAGAACTCCAGGGACTGTGCCACCATTCCAAAAGACCCACAGCTGTCTCAGTCCACTCCAGATGAACATCATTTCCCTGCACTGCCTCGCAGTTCACTCTGAGCATCGACTGACACCTTGGTGGTACGCGTGACTGCCCTGTGGCACCTCGAGGGAAAGCCACAGATCCCTGTGTCAACTCAACAGAAGACTGACACTGCTGCTACAGCATGGAAGGGTAGCAGACGTGCATGTAACCATTCGAGACAAGGACTGACTCCCCTGTGGAGACTCCAGAGGAACCCCAAGGTGCATGTCAGCACTGGAGAGGTAACCTCAGTTTCCAGCCTCTGCTCCAGATGAGGACTTAGGGCCGGAACCGACTGGAGAAGAATCCCCTCGCAACTTGCATGCAGACTGGCCTTTCTGCAGGCCTCTTGAGCAGGTCCTGGAGGTCTCCGTCGTAACTTGAGTGGACCCTGCTGCCAATCTAGAAAAACCAGGAGGTTCTCCCCTCCAGGTGGGATGAAGCCATTTTCTGCTTTGGCATCCCGAGATAAATCACACCTTCCCTCCTGAGACACAAAGGGTCTTTCACACCCTTGCGACAACTCAAGAAGTTCCCCGACATACCCATCTCCACTCGCGGTGAACACTGAGGGTCCCACCACAACTCAAGAGGAGCCCCCTTTCCCCCTCCTCCGCTCCAGGTGAAGGTTCCTTGCCCTGCTTTGATGCAAATGGATTCTGGCCTTCCCGTCGCACAGCAAGAGGATGTGCTCTCAACAGGAATATTGAAAGGAATGCCAGGGGTCGTGCTATCATTCCAAAAGGCCCCCAAATGTCTCATTCCACTACAGATGAACCTGATATCCCTGCACTGCCACGAAGGTCACCCTCAGCATTGAATCACACCATGGTGGCACGTGCGACAGCCCGGTGGCACCTCATGGGAAAGACACAGATCCCTGTGTCATTTCTTCGGGAAAGCTGACACTGCTGCTACAGCTAGGGACGAAAACAGATGTGTATGTTTCCACGCGAGAAGAGTCCTGAACCTCCTGTGGAAACTCCAGAGGAACCCCAAGATCCATGTGAGCACTGGAGAGGAAATCTCAGGTTCCAGCTTTGGATCCAGACGGGGACTTAGGACCCTGCACCGACAGGAGAGGAATCCTGAGGGGCCCCTCTTCACTCGCATGGAGATGGGCCTTTCTGAAGCCACAAGAGTGGTTCCCTGAGGTTCCCGTCATTACTCGAGAGGAACCTGCTGCAACTCGAGAAAAACCAGGACGTTCTCCCATCCAGGTGAGAGGAAGCCCTTTTACGCTGTGACGTCTCGAGGGAAATCACGCCTTCACTCTTGAACCTTGCAAGGGTCCTTCACACCCTTGCTGCAACTCAAGAAGATCCACGACATACCCTTCTCTACTCGAGAGGAACAATGTGGGTCCCACCACAACTCAAGAGGAGCCCCATTTCCCCCTCCTCTTCTCCAGATGAGGGTTCATTTCCCTGCTTCATCGGAAATGGATTCTGGCATTCCCGTCGCACAGCAAGAGGATGTGCTCTCAACAGGAAAGTCGAGAGGAATGCCAGGGGTCGTGCCATCATTCCAAAAGACCCCCAAATGTCTAAGCCCACTACAGATGAACTTGATTTCCCTGCACTGCCTCGAAGGTCACCAACAGCATCGAATCTCACCACAGTGGCATTGCGACAGCCCTGTGGCACCTCGAGGGAAATCCACAGATTCCTGTGTCAGTTCTTCGGGACACCTGACACTGCTGCTACAGCTCGGGAGGAAAACGGACGTGTATATTTCCACGCAGGAAGAGTCCTGAATCTCCTGTGGAGACTCCAGAGGAACCCCAAGATCCATGTGAGCACTGGAGAAGAAACCTCAGGTTCCAGCTTCGGCTCCAGGCAGGGACTTAGGACCCGGCACTGACTGGAGAAGAATCCCGAGGGGCCCGTCTCCACTTGCATGGAGACTGGCCTTTCCTGAGGCCACACGAGCGGTTCCCTGAGGTTCCCGTTGTACCTCGAGAGGAACCTACCACAACTCGAGAAAAACCAGGGCGTTCTCCCCTCCAGGCGAGATGAGGTCCTTTTACACTGTGGCATCTGGAGGGAAATCACACCTTCCCTCTTAAAACTCGCAAGGGTCCTTCACACCCTTGCTGCAACTCAAGAAGTTCCCCGACATACCCTTTTCCACTCGAGAGGAACACTGAGGGTCCCATCGCAACTCAAGAGCGGCCCCCCTTTCCCCTCCTCTGCTCCAGATGAGGGTTCCTTTCCCTGCTTCGTCGGGAATGGATTTTGGCATTCCCGTCCCACAGCAACAGGATGTGCTCTCAATAGGAAAGATGAAACGAAGGCCAGGGGTCGTGCCATCATTCCAAAAGACCCCCAAATGTCTCATTCCACTACAGGTGAACCTGATTTCCCTGCACTGCCTCGAAGGTCACCCCCAGCATTGAATCACACCACAGTGGCACATGCGACAGCCCTGTGGCACCTCGAGGGAAACCCACAGATCCCCGTGTCAATTCTTCGGGAAAACTGACACTGCTGCTACAGCTTGGGAGGAAAACGGACGTGTATGTTTTCACGTGAGAAGAGTCCTGAATCTCCTGTGGAGACTCCAGAGGAACCCCAAGATCCATGTGAGCACTGGAGAGGAAACCTCAGGTTCCAGATTTGGCTCCAGACGGGGACTTAGGACACTGCACCGACTGGAAAGGAATCCCGAAGGGCCCCTCTCCACTTGCATGGAGACTGGCCTTTCCTGAGGCCACACGAGCAGTTCCATGAGGTTCCAGTCGTAACTCGAGAGGAACCTGCCGCAACTCGAGAAAAACCAGGACGCTCTCCTCTCCAGGCGAGATGAGGCCCTTTTACGCTGTGGCGTATCGAGAGAAATCACGCCTTCCCTCTTGAACCTCTCAAGGGACCTTCACACCCTTTCTGCAACTCAAGAAGTTCCACGACATACCTGTCTCCACTCGGGAGGAACACAGAGGGTCCTGGCACATCTCAAGAGGAGGCCTGTTTCCCCCTCGTGAGCTCGAGATGAGGGTTCTTTTCCCTGCTTCTTTGGGAGAGGATTTCCAGCGTTCCCAATGCATCTCAGGAGGATATGCTCTCAACAGGACAGTCGAGAAGAACTCCAGGGACCGTGCCACTATTCCAAAAGACCCACAGCTCTCTCAGTCCACTCCAGATGAACATGATTTCCCTGCACTGCCTCGAAGGTCAGTCCGAGTATCGACTGACACCTTGGTGGTACGTGTGACTGCCCTGTGGCACCTCGAGGGAAAGCCACAGATCCCTGTGTCAACTCAACGGGAAGACTGACACTGCTGCTACTGCATGGAAGGGTAGCAGACGTGCATGTAACCACTCGAGACGAGGACTGACTCCCCTGTGGAAACTCAAGAGGAACCCCAAGGTCCATGTCAGCACTGGAGAGGTAACCTCAGTTTCCGGCCTCTGCTCCAGAAGAGGACTTAGGACTCAGAACCGACTGGAGAAGAATCCTCTCACAACTTGCATGCAGACTGTCCTTTCTTTAGGCCTCTCAAGTGGGTCCTGGAGGTCTCTGTAATAACTCGAGTGGACCCTGCTGCAAATCTAGAAAAACCAGGAGGTTCTCCCCTCCAGGCGGGATGAAGACGTTTTCTGCTGTGGCATCCCGAGAGAAATTACACCTTCCCTCCTGAAACACAAAGGGTCCTTCACACCCTTGTGACAACTCAAGAAGTTCCCCGACATACCCTTCTCCACTCGAGAGGAACACTGAGGGTCCCACCACAACTCAAGAGGAGCCCCCTTTCCCCTCCTATGGTCCAGATGAGGGTTCCTTTCTCTGCTTCATTGGGAATGGATTCTGGCGTTCCCTTCGCACAGCAAGAGGATTTTCTCTCAACAGGAAAGTCGAGAGGAACTCGAGGAGTCATGCCATCATTCCAAAAGACCCCCAAATGTCTAAGCCCACTACAGATGAACTTGATTTCCCTGCACTGCCTCAAAGTTCACCAACAGCATCGAATCACACCACAGTGGCATTGCGATAGCCTTGTGGCACCTCAAGGAAAATCCACAGATTCCTGTGCCAGTTCTTTGGGAAACCTGACACTGCTGCTACAGCTCAGGGGGAAAACGGACGTGTATATTTCCATGCAGGAAGAGTCCTGAGTCTCCTGTGGAGACTCTAGAGGAACCCTAAGATCCATATGAGTACTGGAGAAGAAACCTCATGTTCCAGCTTCGGCTCCAGACGGGGACTTAGGACCCTGCATCGACTGGAGAGGAATCCCGTGGGTCCCCTCTCAAGTTGCATGGAGACTGGCCTTTCCTGAGGCCACACGAGCAGGTCCCTATGTCCCGGTCCTAACTCGAGAGGGATCTGCCACAACTCAAGAAAAGCCAGGAGTTTCTCCCCACCAGGCGAGATGAGGCCGTTTTCTGCTGCAGCATCGTGAGAGAAGTCACACTTTCCCTCCTGAAACACAAAGGGGACTTCACACCCTTGCGAAAACTCAAGAAGTTCCCCAACATACCCATCTCCACTCGAGAGGAACACTGAGGGTCCCACCACAACTCAAGAGGAGCCCCCTTTCCCCCTCCTCCGCTCCAGATGAGGGTTCGTTGGGAATGGATTCTGGCATTCCTTCTTCATTGGGAATGGATTCTGGCATTCCTGTTCCACAGCAAGAGGATGTGCTCTCAACAGGAAAGTCGAGAGGAACTCCAGGGGTGGTGCCATCATCTCAAAAGACCCCCAAATGTCTAAGCCCACTACAGATGAACTTGATTTCCCTGCAGTGCCTCGAAGGTCACCAACAGCATCGAATCTCACCTCAGTGGCATGTGCAACAGCCCTGTGGCAGCTAGAGGGAAATCCACAGATCCCTGTGTCAGTTCTTCGGGAAAACTGACACTGCTGCTACAGCTAGGGAGGAAAACGGACCTGTATGTTTCCACGTGAGAAGAGTCCTGAATCTCCTGTGGTGACTCCAGAGGAACACCAAGATCCATGTGAGCACTGGAGAGGAAACCTCAGGTTCCAGCTTCGGCTCCAGACGGTGACTTAGGACCCGGCACCAACTGGAGAGGAATCCCGAGGGGCCCCTCTCCACTCGCATGGGCACTGGCCTTTCCTGAGGCCACACGAGCTGTTCCTGAGATTTCCGCTGTAACTCGAGAGGAACCTAACGCAACTCTAGAAAAACCAGGAGGTTCTCCCCTCCAGGCGAGATGAGGCCCTTTTACGCTGTGACGTATCGAGTGAAATGACGTCTTCCCTCTTGAACCTCACAAGGGTCCTTCACACCCTTGCTGCAACTCAAGAAGTGCCCCGACATACCCTTCTCCACTTGAGAGAAACATTGATGGTCCCACCACAACTCAAGAGGAGCCCCCTTTCCCCCTCCTCCACTCCAGATGAGGGTTCTTTTCCCTGCTTTGTCGGGAATGGATTCTGGCCTTCCCGTCGCACAGCAAGAGAATGTGCTCTCAACAGGAAAGTCGAAAGGAACGCCAGGGTTTGTGCCATCTTTCCAAAAGACCACCAAATGTCTCATTCCACTACAGATGAACCTGGTTTCCCTGCAATGACTCAAAGGTCACCCACAGCATCGAATCACACCACTGTGGCACATGCGACAGCCCTGTTGCATCTCGAGGGAAAGGCAGAGATTCCTGTGTCAACTCGTCAGGAAGAATCTCAGTCCTGCTACAGCTCAGGAGGAAAGTGGACGTGCATGTAACCACAGGAGACGAGGCCTTACTCCCCTGGGGAGACTCCAGAGGAACCCCAAGATCCATGGCAGCACAGAAGAGGAAACCTCAGGTTCCAGCTTCGGCTCAGGCCCGGGACTTCAGAACGGCCACCGACTGGAGAGGAATCCCGAGGGTCCCCTCTCAAGTTTCATGGAGACTGGCCTTTCCTGAGGCCACACTAGTGGATCCCTGAGGTCACCGTCATAACTCGAGAGGGACCTGCCTTAACTCGAGAAAAACCAGGAGGTTCTCCCCTCCAGGAGAGATGAGGCCGTTTTCTGCTGCGGCATCCAGAGAGAAATCACTCCTTCCCTCCTGAACCTGATAGGGTCCTTCACACCCTTACTGCAACTCAAGAAGTTCCCTGACATACCCTTGTCCACTGGAGAAGAACACTGAGGGTCCCACCACAACTCAAGGGGAACCCCCTTTCCCCGTCCTCTACTCCAGATGAGGGTTCCTTTCCCTGCTTCGTCGGGAATGGATTCTGGCGCTCCCGTCGCACAGCAAGAGGATGTGCTCTCAACAGGAAAGTCGAGAGGAATGCCAGGGGTCGTGCCATCATTCCAAAAGACCCCCAAATGTCTAAGCCCACTACAGATGAACTTGATTTCCCTGCACTGCCTCGAAGGTCAGCAACAGCATCGAATCACACCACAGTGGCACGTGCGACAACCCTGTGGCACCTCGAAGGAAATCCACAAATCACTGTCTCAGTTCTTCGGGAAAACTGACATTGTTCTACAGCTCGGGAGGAAAACGGACGTGTATGTTTCCACGTGAGAAGAGTCCTGAATCTCCTGTGGAGACTCCAGAGGAACCCCAAGATCCATGTGAGCACTGGAGAGGAAACCTCAGGTTCCAGATTCAGCTCCAGACAGGTACTTAGGACCCTGCACCGACTGGAGAGGAATCCCGAGGGGTCCCTCTCCACTCACATGGAGACTGGAATTTCCTGAGGCCAAATGAGCGGTTCCCTGAGGTTCCTGTCGTAACTCGAGAGGAACCTGCCGCAACTCTAGAAAAACCAGGACGTTCTCCTCTCCAGGAGAGATGAGGCCCTTTTACGCTGTGGCGTCTCAAGGGAAACCACGTCTTCCCTCTTGAACCTCGCAAGGGTCCTTCACACCCTTGCTGAAACTCAGGAAGTTCCGTGACATACCCTTCTCCACTCGAGAGGAACACTGAGGGTCCCACCACAACTCAGGAGAAGCCCCCTTTCCCCCTCCTCTGCTCCAGATGAGGGTTCCTTTCCCTGCTTCGTCGGGAATGGATTCTGGCATTCCCGTCACACAGCAAGAGGATGTGCTCTCAACAGGAAAGTCGAAAGGAAGGCCAGGGTTCATGCCATCATTCCATAAGACCCCCAAATGTCTCATTCCACTACAGATTAACCTGATTTCCCTGTACTGCCTCAAAGGTCACCCCCAGAATCAAATCACACCACGGTGGCGTGTGCAACAGCCCTGTGGCACCTCGAGGGAAATCCACAAATCCCTGTGTCAGTTCTTTGGGAAAACTGACACTGCTGCTACAGCTCGGAAGGATGTGGACGTGTATGTTTCCACATGAGAAGAGTCCTGAATCTCCTGTGGAGACTCCAGAGGAACCCCAAGATCCATGTGAGCACTGGAGAGGAAACCTCAGGTTCCAGATTCAGCTCCAGACAGGTACTTAGGACCCTGCACCGACTGGAGAGGAATCCCGAGGGGTCCCTCTCCACTCACATGGAGACTGGAATTTCCTGAGGCCAAATGAGCGGTTCCCTGAGGTTCCTGTCGTAACTCGAGAGGAACCTGCCGCAACTCTAGAAAAACCAGGACGTTCTCCTCTCCAGGAGAGATGAGGCCCTTTTACGCTGTGGCGTCTCAAGGGAAACCACGTCTTCCCTCTTGAACCTCGCAAGGGTCCTTCACACCCTTGCTGAAACTCAGGAAGTTCCGTGACATACCCTTCTCCACTCGAGAGGAACACTGAGGGTCCCACCACAACTCAGGAGAAGCCCCCTTTCCCCCTCCTCTGCTCCAGATGAGGGTTCCTTTCCCTGCTTCGTCGGGAATGGATTCTGGCATTCCCGTCACACAGCAAGAGGATGTGCTCTCAACAGGAAAGTCGAAAGGAAGGCCAGGGTTCATGCCATCATTCCATAAGACCCCCAAATGTCTCATTCCACTACAGATTAACCTGATTTCCCTGTACTGCCTCAAAGGTCACCCCCAGAATCAAATCACACCACGGTGGCGTGTGCAACAGCCCTGTGGCACCTCGAGGGAAATCCACAAATCCCTGTGTCAGTTCTTTGGGAAAACTGACACTGCTGCTACAGCTCGGAAGGATGTGGACGTGTATGTTTCCACATGAGAAGAGTCCTGAATCTCCTGTGGAGACTCCAGAGGAACCCCAAGATCCATGTGAGCACTGGAGAGGAAACCTCAGGTTCCAGCTTCAGCTCCAGACGGGGACTTAGGACCCTGAACCGACTGGAGAGGAATCCCGAGGGGCCCCTCTCAACTCGCATGGAGACTGGCCATTCCTGAGGGCACACGAGCTGGTCCCTGAGGTTCTCATCATAACTTGAGAGGAACCTTCCGCAACTTGAGTAAAACCAGGACGTTCTCTTCTCCAGGAGAGATGAGGCCCTTTTACGCTGTGGCATCTCGAGGGAAATCACGCCTTCCCCCTTGAACCTTGCAAGGGTCCTTCACACCCTTGCTGCAACTCAAGAAGTTCCACGACATACCCGTGTCCACTCGGGAGGAACACCGAGGGACCTGGAACAACTCAAGAGGAGCCCTGTTTCCCCGTCGTGAGCTTGAGATGAGGGTTCCTTTCCCTGCTTCTTCAGGAAAGGATTTCCGGCGTTCCCGACCCATCTCAGGAGGAGCCGCTCTTAACAGGACAGTCGAGAAGAACTCTAGGGGCCATGCCAACACACCAAAAGACCCACAGCTGTCTCAGTCCACTCCAGATGAACATGATTTCCCTGCACTGCCTCGAAGGTCAGTCCGAGCATCGACTGACACCTCGGTGGTACGCGTGACTGCCCTGTGGCAACTCGAGAGAAAGCCACAGATCCCTGTGTCAACTCACCGGGAAGACTGACACTGCTGCTACAGCACGGAAGGGTAGCAGACGTGCATGTAACCACTCGAGACGAGGACTGACTCCTTTGTGGAGACTCCCGAGGAACCCCAAGGTCCATGTCAGCACTCGAGATGTAAACTCAGTTTCCGGCCTCTGCTCCAGACGAGGACTTAGGACCCGGAACCGACGAGAAGAATCCCCTCGCCACTTGCATGCAGACTGGCCATTCTTCAGGCCTCTCAAGCGGGTCCTGGGGATCTTCGTCGTAACTCGAGTGGACCCTGCTGCAAATCTAGAAAAACCAGGAGGTTCTACCCTCCAGGTGGGATGAAGCCGTTTTCTGCTGTGGCATCCAGAGAGAAATCACACCTTCCCTCCTGAAACACAAAGGGTCCTTCACACCCTTGGGACAACTCAAGAAGTTCCCCGACATACCCATCTCCACTCGAGAGGAACACTGAGGGTCCCACCACAACTCAAGAGGAGCCCCCTTTCCCCCTTTTCTGCTCGAGATGTGGGTTCCTTTCCCTGCTTCGTCGGGAGAGGATTCCCACTGTTCCCGTTGCTTCTCAAGAGGTGGCACTCTCAACAGGAAAGCTGAGATCTCCAGGGGACGTGCCAACATACTAAAAGTCCCCCAGATGTCTCAGTCCACTCCAGATGAACCTGATTTCACTGCACTATGTAGAATGTCACTCGGGTATCGCCTCTCAACACAGTGGCTCATGCCACAGCCCTGTGGCATCTCGAGGGAAAGACAGAGATCCCTGTGTCAACTTGACAGGAAGACTGACACTGCTTCTTTGGAAATGGATTCTGGCATTCCCATCCCAGAGCAAGAGGATGTGCTCTCAACAGGAAAGATGAAAGGAATGACAGGGGTCATGCCATCAATCCAAAAGACCCCAAATTCCTAAGCCCACTACAGATGAACTTGATTTCCCTGCACAGCCTCGAAGGCAACCCCCAGAATCTAATCACACCATGGTGGCACGTGCGACAGCCCTGTGGCACCTCGAGGGAAATCCAAAGATTCCTGTGTCAATTCTTTGGCAAAACTGACACTGCTGCTACAGCTTGGGAAGAAAATGCACGTGTATGTCTCCGCGTGAGAAGAGTACTGAGTCTCCTGTGGAGACTACAGAGGAACACCGAGATCCATGTTAGTACTGGAAAGGAATCCTCAGGTTCCAGCTTTGGCTCCAGACGGGGACTTAGGACCCTGCACCGACTGGAGAGGAATCCCGTGGGTCCCATATCAAGTTGCATGGAGAAAGGCCTTTCCTGAGGCCACAAAACTGGGTCCCTGATGTCCCCGTCGTAACTCGAGAGGGAACTGCCACAACTCGAGAAAAACCAGCAAGTTCTCCCCTCCACAGAGATGAGGCCGTTTTCTGCTGCGGCATCCCGAGAGAAATCACTCCTTCCCTCCTGAACCTGATAGGGTCCTTCACACCCTTACTGCAACTCAAGAAGTTCCCCAACATACCCTTGTCCACACGAGAGGAACACTGAGGGTCCCACCGCTACTCAAGAGGAGCCCCCTTTCCCCCTCCTCCGCTCCAGATGAGGGATCCTATCCCTGCTTCGTCGGGAATGGATTCTGGCGTTCCCGTCACACAGCAAGAGGATGTGCTCTCAACAGGAAAGTCGAGAGGAACTCCAGGGGTCATGCGATCATTCCAAAAGACCCCCAAATGTCTAAGCCCACTACAGATGAACTTGATTTCCCTGCACTGCCTCGAAGGTCACCAACAGCATCGAATCCCACCACAGTGGCATGTGTGATAGCCCTGTGGCACCTCGAGGGAAATCCACAGATCCCTGTGTCAGTTCTTCGGGAAAACTGACACTGCTGCTACAGCATGGGAGGAAAATGGGCGTATATGTTTCTACCCGAGAAGAGTCCTGAATCTACTTATAAGACTCCAGAGGAATCCCAATATACATGTGAGCATGGGAGAGGAAACCTCAGGTTCCAGCTTCGGCTCCAGACAGGGACTTAGGACCCGGCACCGACTGGAGAGGTATCCCGAAAGCCCCTTCTCCACTCGCATGGAGACTGGCCTTTCCTGAGGCCACACGAGTGGGTCCCTGAGGTTCCTGTCGTAAGTCGAGAGGAACCTGCCACAACTGGAGAAAAACCAGGACGTTCTTCCTTCCAGGCGAGATGAGGGTGTTTTATGCTGTGGCAACTCGAGGGAAATCACGCCTTCCCTCTTGAACCTCGCAAGGGTCCTTCACACCCTTGCTGCAACTCGAGAAGTTCCACGACATACCGTCTGCACTCAGGAGGAACACCAAGGGTCCTGGTACAACTCAAGAGGAGCCCTGTTTCCCCCTTGTGAGCTCGAGATGACGGTTCCTTTCCCTGCTTTTTGGGAAAGGATTTCCAGCATTCCCGACGCATCTCAGGAGGAGCCGCTCTCAACAGAAAAGTCGAGAAGAACTCCAGGGACCATGCCACCATTCCCAAAGACCTACAGCTGTATCAGTCCACTCCAGATGAACATGATTTCCCTGCACTGCCTCGAAGGACACTCCAAGCATGGACTGACACCTTGGTGGTATGTGTGACTGCACCCTGTGTCAACTCAACGGGAAGACTGACACTGCTGCTACAGCACGGAAGGGTAGCAGACGTGCATGTAACCACTCAAGATGAGGACTGATTCCCCTGTGGAGACCCCGAGGAACCCCAAGGTCCATGTCAGCACTGGAGAGGTAACCTCAGTTTCCGGCCTCTGCTCCAGACTAGAACTTAGCACCCGGAACCGACTGGAGAAGAATCCCCTTGCAACTTGCATGCAGACTGGCCTTTCTTCAGGCCTCTCGAGTGGGTCCTGGAGGTCTCCATCGTAACTCGAGTTCACCCTGCTGAAAATCTAGAAAAACCAGGAGGTTCTCCCCTCCAGGCGGGATGAAGCCGTTTTCTGCTGTGGAATCCTGAGAGAAATCACACCTTCCCTCCTGAAACACAAAGGGTCCTTCACACCCTTGCGACAACTCAAGAAGTTCTCCGACATACCCATCGCCACTCGAGAGGAACACTGAGGGTCCCACCACAACTCAAGAGGAGCCCCCTTTCTCCCTATTCCGCTCGAGATGAGGGTTCCTTTCCCTGCTTTGTCGGGAAAGGATTCCCACTGTTCCCATCATATCTCAAGAGGTGGCGCTCTCAACAGGAAAGCCGAGATCTGCAGGGGACGTTCCAACATACTAAAATTCCCCCAGATGTCTCATTCCACTCCAGATGAACCTGACTTTACCGCACGACATCGAGTGTCACTCAGGTATCGCCTAACACCACAGTGGCTCATGCCACAGCCCTGTGGCATCTCGAGGGAAAGACAGAGATCCTTGTGTCAAATCGACGGGATGACTGGCACTGCTGCTACTGCTCGGGAGGAAAGCGGACGTGCATGCAACCACTGGAGACAAGGCCTTCCTCCCCTGGGGAGACTCCAGAGGAACCCCAAGATCCATGGCAGCACAGAAGAGGAAATCTCAGGTTCCAGCTTCGGTTCCAGATGGGGACTTTGGACCCGGAACCGACTGGAGGGGAATCCCATGGGGCCCCTTTCAATTTGCATGGAGACTGGCCTTTCCTGAGGCCACACGAGCGGATCCCTGATATCCCTGTCGTAACTCAAGGGAGACCTGCTACAACTCGAGAAAAACCAGGAGGTTCTCCTCTCCACCGAGATGAGGCCGCTTTCCGCTGTGGCCTCCCGAGAGAAATCACTCCTTCCCTCCTGAACCTGATAGGGTCCTTCACACCCTTACTGCAACTCAAGAAGTTCCCCGACATATGCTTGTCCACTTGAGAGGAACACTGAGGTTCCCACCACAACACAAGAGGAGCCCCCTTTCCCCCTCCTTTGCTCCAGATGAAGTTTCCTTTCCCTGCTTCGTTGGGAATGGATTCTGGCGTTCATGTTGCACAGCAAGAGGATGTGCTCTCAAAAGAAAATGCAAGAGGAACTCCAGGGGTCGTGCCATCATTCCAAAAGACCGCCAAATGTCTAAGCCCACTACAGATGAACTTGATTTCCCTGCACTGCCTCGAAGGTCACCAACAGCATAGAATCCCACCAATGTGGCACGTTAGACAGCCCTGTGGGACCTCGAGGGAAATCCACAGATCTCTCAGTCAGTTCTTCGGGAAAACTGACACTGCAGCTACAGCTCGGCAGCAAAATGGACGTGTATGTTTCCATGTGAGAAGAGTCCTGAATCTCCTGTGGAGACTCCAGAGGAACCCCAAGATCCATGTGAGCACTGGAGAGGAAACCTCAGGTTCCAGCTTCAGCTCCAGACGTGGACTTAGGACCCAACAGTGACTGGAGAGGAATCACGAGGGGCCATTCTCAACTTGCATGGAGACTGGCCTTTCCTGAGGCCACACGAGCGGGTCCCTGAGGTTCCCGTCTTAACTGGAGAGGAACCTGCCGCAACTCAAGAAAAAGCAGGACGGTCTCCCCTCCAGGCGAGATGAGGCCCTTTTATGCTGTGGCGACTCGAGGGAAATCACGCCTTCCCTCTTGAACCTCTCAAGGGTCCTTCACACCCTTGCTGCAACTCAAGAAGTTCCACGACATACCCGTCTCCACTCAGGAGGAACACCGAGGGTCCTGGCCCAACTCAAGAGGAGCCCTCTTTCCCCCTCATGAGCTTGAGATGAGGGTTCCTTTCCCTGCTTCTTCAGGAAAGGATTTCCGGCATTCTCGACGCATCTCAGGAGGAGCCGCTCTCAACAGGACAGTCGGGAAGAACTCCAGGGACCGTGTCACCATTCCACAAGACCCACAGCTGTCTCAGTCCACTCCAGATGAACATGATTTCCCTGCACTGCCTCGAAGGTCACTCCGAGCATCGACTGACACCTCGGTGGTACGCGTGACTGCCCTGTGGCACCTCGAGGGAAAACCACAGATCCCTATGTCAACTCAATGGGAAGACTGACACTGCTGCTAAAGCACGGAAGGGTAGCAGACGTGCATGGAACCACTCGAGATGAGGACTAACTTCCCTGTGGAGACTCCTGAGGAACCCCAAGGTCCATGTCAGCACTCGAGAGGTAACCTCAGTTTCCGGCCTCTGCTCCAGACGAGGACTTAGGACACAGAACTGACTGGAGAATCCCCTCGCAACTTGCATACAGACTGGCCTTTCTTCAGGCCTCTCGAGTTGGTCCTGGGGGTCTCTGTCATAACTCGAGTGGACCCTGAAGCAAATCTAGAAAAACAAGGAGGTTCTCCCCTCCAGGCGGGATGAAGACGTTTTCTGCTGTGGCATCCCGAGAGAAATCACACCTTCCCTCCTGAAACACAAAGGGTCCTTCACACCCTTGGGACAACTCAACGTTCCCTGACATAACCATTTCCACTCGAGAGGAACACTGAGGGTCCCACCACAACTCAAGAGGAGCCCCCTTTCCCACTCTTCCACTCAAGATGAGGATTCTTTTCCCTGCTTTGTCGGGAAAGGATTCCCGCTGTTCCCATCACATCTCAAGAGGTGGCGTTCTCAACAGGAAAGCCGAGATCTCCAGAGGACGTGCCAACATACTAAAAGTCCCCCAGATGTCTCAGTCCACTCCAGATGAACCTGACTTCACTGCATTATGTCGAGTGTCACTCGGGTATCACCTCACAGCACAGTGGCTCATGCCACAGCCCTGTGGCATCTCGAGGGAAAGACAGAGATCCCTGTGTCAACTCGACGGGACGACTGGCACTGCTGCTACAGCTCGGGAGGAAAGCGGACGTGCATGCAACCACCGGAGACGAGGCCTTCCTCCCCTGGGGAGACTCCAGAGGAACCCCAAGATCCATGGCAGCACAGAAGAGGAAACCTCAGGTTCCAGCTTCAGTTCCAGATGGGGACTTCAGACCCGGCACCGACTGGAGGGGAATCCCATGGGGCCCCTTTCAATTTGCATGGAGACTGGCCTTTCCTGAGGCCACACGAGCGGATCCCTGATATTCCTGTCGTAACTCGAGGGAGACCTGCTACAACTCGAGAAAAACCAGGAGGTTCTCCTCTCCACCGAGATGAGGCCGCTTTCCGCTGTGGCCTCCCGAGAGAAATCACTCCTTCCCTCCTGAACCTGATAGGGTCCTTCACACCCTTATTGCAACTCAAGAAGTTCCCCGACATATGCTTGGCCACTCGAGAGGAACACTGAGGTTCCCACCACAACTCAAGAGGAGACCCCTTTCCCCCTCCTCTGCTCAAGATAAGGGTTCATTTCCCTGCTTCGCTGGGAATGGATTCTGGCATTCCCGTCACACAGCAAGAGGATGTGCTCTCAACAGGAATGTTGAGAGGAACTCCAGGGGTCGTGCCATCATTCCAAAATAACCCCAAATGTCTAAGTCCACTATAGATTAACTTGATTTCCGTGCACCGCCTCGAAGGTCACCAACAGCATCGAATCACACCACGGTGGCACGTGCGTCAGCCCTGTGCCACCTCGAGAGAAGAAATCCACAGATCCCTGTGTCAGTTCTTTGGGAAAACTGACACTGCTGCTACAGCTCGGGAGGAAAACGGACCTGTATATTTCCACGAGAGATGAGTCCTGAATCTCCTGTGGAGACTCCAGAGGAACCCCAAGATCCATGTGAGCACTGGAGAGGAAACCTGAGGTTCCAGCTTTGGCTCCAGACGGGGACTTAGGGCTCGGCACAGACTGGAGAGGAATCCCGAGGGGCCCCTCTCCACTCACATGGAGACTGGCATTTCCTGAGGGCACACGAGTGGTTCCCTGAGGTTCCCGTCATAACTCGAGAGGAACCTGCCACAACTCAAGAAAAACCAGGACGTTCTCCCCTCCAGGCGAGATGACGCCCTTTTACGCTGTGGTGTCTCGAGGGATATCATGCCTTCCCTCTTGAACCTCGCAAGGGTCCTTCACATCCTTGCTGCAACACAAGAAGTTCCAAGACATTCCGGTCTCCACTTGGAAGGAACACCGAGGGTCCTGGCACAACTCAAGAGGAGCCCTGTTTCCCCCTCATGAGCTCGAGATGAGGGTTCCTTTCCATGCTTCTTCAGGAAATGATTTCCGACGTTCTCGACACATCTCAGGAGGATTCGCTCTCAACAGGACAGTCGACTAGAACTCCAGAGACTGTGCCACCATTCCCAACGACCCACAGCTGTCTCAGTCCACTCCAGATGAACATGATTTCCCTGCACTGCCTCGAAGGTCACTCCGAGCACCGACTGACACCTCGGTGGTATGTGTGACTGCGCTGTGGCACCTCGAGGGAAAGCCACAGATCCCTGTGTCAACTCAACGGGAAGACTGACACTGCTGCTACAACACGGAAGGGTAGCAGACGTGCATGTAACCACTCGAGAAGAGGATTTATTCCCTTGTGGAGACTCCCGAGGATCCCCAAGGTCCATGTCAGCACAGGTAATCTCAGTTTCCATCCTCTGTTCCAGACGAGGACTTTGGACCCGGAACCGACTGGAGAAGAATCCCCTCGCAACTTGCATGCAGACTGGCCTTTCTTCAGGCCTCTTGAGCGGGTCCTGAGGGTCTCTGTCGTAACTCGAGTGGACCCTGCTGCAAATCTAGAAACCAGGAGGTTCTCGCCTCCAGGCGAGATGAAGCCGTTTTCTGCTGTGGCATTCCGAGAGAAATCACACCTTCCCTCCTGAAACACAAAGGGTCCTTCACACCCTTGCGACAGCTCAAGAAGTTCCCCGACATACCCATCTGCACCCGAGAGGAACACAACTCAAGAGGAGCCCCATTTCCCCCTTTTCCGCTCGAGATGAGAGTTCCTTTCCCTGCTTCGTCGGGAAAGGATTCCCGCTCTTCCCGTCACATCTCAAGAGGTGGCACTCTCAACAGGAAAGTTGAGATCTCCAAGGGACGTGCCAACATACTAAAAGTCCCCCAGGTGTCTCAGCCCCCTCCAAATAAACCTGATTTCACTGCACTACATCGAGTGTCACTCGGGTATCGCCTCACACCACGGTGGCTCATGCCACAGCCCTGTGGCATCTCGAGGGAATGACAGAGATCTCTGTGTCAACTCGATGGGAAGACTGACACTGCTGCTGAAGCTTGGGAGGAAAGCAGACGTGCATGTAACCACAGGAGACGAGGCCTTACTCCCCTGGGGAGACTCCAGAGGAACCCCAAGATCCATGCCAGCACAGAAGAGGAAACCTCAGGTTCCAGCTTCGGCTCCAGACGGGACCTTCAGACCTGGCACCGACTGCAGAGGAATCCCGAGTGTCCCCTCTCAAGTTGCATGGAGACTGGCCTTTCCTGAGGCCACACGAGCGGGTCCCCGATGTCCCTGTCATAACTCGAGAGGGACCTGCCACAACTCGAGAAAAACCAGGAGGTTCTCCCCTCCAGGCGAGATGAGGTCATTTTCTGCTGCGTTATCCCGAGACAAATCACTCCAACCCTCCTGAACCTGATAGGGTCCTTCACACCCTTACTGCCACTCAAGAAGTTCGCCGACATACCTTTGTCCACTCGAGAGGAACACTGAGGGTCCCACCACAACTCAAGAGGAGTCCTATTTCCCCCTCCTCTGATCCAGATGAGGGTTCCTTTCCCTGCTTCATCGGGAATGGATTCTGGTGTTCCTGTCGCAGAGCAAGAGGATGTGCTCTCAACAGGAAAGTCGAGAGGAACTTCAGGGATCGTGCCATCATTCCAAAAGACCCCCAAAATGTCTAAGCCCACTACAGATGAACTTGATTTCCCTGCAGTGCCTCGAAGGTCACTAACAGCATCAAATCACACCACAGTGGCACGTGCGACAGCCCTGTGGCACCTCGAGGGAAATCCACAGATCCCTGTGTCAGTTCTTCGGGAAAACTGACACTGCTGCTACATGTCAGGCGGAAAACCGACGTGTATGTTTGCACGTGAGAAGAGTCCTGAATCTCCTGTGGAGACTCCAGAGGAACCCCAAGATCCATGTGAGCACTGGAGAGGAAATCTCAGGTTCCAGCTTTGGCTCCAAATGGGGACTTAGGTCTCGGCACCGACTGGAGAGGTATCCAGAGGGGCACATTGCAACTCGCACAGAGACTGGCCGTTCCTGAGGCCACGTGAGCGGTTCCTTGAGGTCCCCGTCATAACTGGAGAGGGACCTGCTGCAACTCGAGAAAAACTAGGAGGT
>SJYH01007843.1:0-43079 GCA_006408735.1 Sylvicapra grimmia | reverse complement strand
TTAAGATGCTTTTAAGCTTTGTGCCTCTCGCAGTTGGGGGCTGTAAGCAATTCACAAGCTGTAAGAGGGCTGGGGAACCTGTTAGGCAAGCTAGAGAGTTATCAGAGGGCATTTAACTGAAACATCCCTTTCAAATGCAGAAGACTAAAGCCCTGAATTGACTTTTTCCAGAGAATATCAGAAGAGTGGAAAAGCAGAGTACAAAGGCCGGCAGATTCTTATTTTTTGGGGGGGGTGGATGCTCAGGAAATTCCAGGGGGAACCCCTGAAACCTGATCACGTCCTTGCGTTTGTCAGGGTTCCTTCCACATGACCTTGTCACGGGCGGGATTCCTCACACTGGCCCCCGACACCCGACACCGACTGGAGAGGAATCCTGAGGGGCCCCTGTCACCTCACATGGAGACTGGCCTTTCCTGAGGCAGGTCCCTGAGGTTCCCATCGTAACTCGAGAGGAACCTGCCGCAACTCGAGGAAAACCAGGACGTTCTCCTCTCCAGGCGAGATGAGGCCCTTTTACGATGTGGCGTCGCGAGGGAAATCACGCCTTCCCTCTTGAACCTCGCAAGGGTCCTTCACACTCTTGATGCAACTCAAGAAGTTCCACGACATTCCCATCTCCAATCGGGGAGAACACGGAGGGTCCTGGCACAACTCAAGAGGAGCCCTGTTTCCCCATCATGAACTCGAGATGAGGGTTCCTTTCCCTGTTTCTTTGGGAAAGGAATTCTGGCGTTCCCAATGCATCTCAGGAGGATATGCTCTCAACAGGACAGTCGAGAAGAACTCCAGGGACCGTGCCACCATTCCAAAAGACCCACAGCTGTCTCAGTCCACTCCAAATGAACATGATTTCCCTGCACTGCCTCGAAGGTCACTCCGAGCATTGACTGACACCTCGGTGGTATGTGTGACTGCCCTATGGCACCTCGAGGGAAAGCCACAGATCCCAGAGTCAACTCAACAGGAAGACTGACACTGCTGCTACAGCACGGAAGGGTAGCAGACATGCATGTAACCACTCGAGACGAGGACTGACTTCCCTGTGGAGACTCCTGAGAAACCCCAAGGTCCATGTCAGCACTGGAGAGGTAACCTCAGTTTCCGGCCTCTGCTCCAGATGAGGACTTAGGACCCGGAACTGACTGGAGAAGAATCCCCTCGCAACTTGCATGCAGACTGGCCTTTCTTCAGACCTCTCGAGCGGGTCCTGGGAGTCTCCATCGTAACTCGAGTGGACCCTGCTGCAAATTTAGAGAAAAAAGGAGGTTCTCCCCTCCAGGCGGGTTGAAGCCATTTTCTGCTGTGGCATCCCGAGAGAAATCACACCTTCCCTCCTGAAACACAAGGGGTCCTTCACACCCTTGCAACAACTCAACAAGTTCCCCAACATACCCATCTCCACTCGAGAGGAACACTGAGGGTCCCACCACAACTCAAGAGGAGCCCCCTTTCTCCCTCTTCCGCTCGAGATGAGGGTTCCTTTCCCTGCTTCATCAGGAAAGGATTCCCGCTTTTCCCGTCACATCTCAAGAAGTGGCGCTCTCAACAGAAAAGCCGAGATCTCCAGGGGACCTGCCAACATACTAAAATTCCCCCAGATGTCTCAGTCCACTCCAGATGAACCTGATTTCACTGCACTACGTTGAGTGTCACTCGGGTATCGCCTCATACCACGATGGCTCATGCCACAGCCCTGTGGCCTCTCGAGGGAAAGACAGAGATCCCTGTGTCAACTCGATGGGAAGACTGACACTTCTGCTACAGCTCGGGAGGAAAGCGGACGTGCATGTAACCACAGGAGAACAGGCCTTACTCCCTTGGGGAGACTCCAGAGGAACCCCAAGATCCATGGCAGGACAGAAGAGGAAACCTCAGGTTCCAGCCTCAGCTCCAGATGGGGACTTTGGACCGGGCACCGACTGGAGAGGAATCCTGAGTGTCCCCTCTCAAGTTGCATGGAGACTCGCCTTTCCTGAGGCCACACGAGAGGGTCCCTGATGTCCCTGTCGTAACTCGAGAGGGACCGGCCACAACTCGAGCAAAACCAGGAGGTTCACCCCTCCAGACGAGATGAGGCCGTTTTCTGCTGCGGCATCCCAAGAGAAATCACTCCTTCCCACCTGAACCTGATAGGGTCCTTCACACCCTTACTGCAACTCAAGAAGTTCCCCGACATACACTTGTACACTCGAGAGGAACACTGAGGGTCCCACCACAACACAAGAGGAGCCACCTTTCGTCCTCCTCCACTCCAGAAGAGGGTTCCCCTCCCTGCTTCGTTGGGAATGATTTCTGTCATTCCCGTCGCACAGCAAGAGGATGTGCTCTCAACAGGATAGTCGAGAGGAACTCCAGGGGACGTTCCACCATTCCAAAAGACCCCCAAATGTCTAAGGCCACTATAGATTAACTTGATTTCCCTGCACTGCCTCGAAGGTAACCAACAGCATCGAATCACACCACAGTGGCACGTGCGACAGCCCTGTGGCACCTTGAGGGAAATCCACAGATCCCTGTGTCAGTTCTCCAGGAAAACTGACACTGCTGCTACAGCTCGGGAGGAAAACGGACATGTACGTTTCCATGTGAGAAGAGTCCTGAATCTCCTGTGGAGACTCCAGAGGAACCCCAAGATCCATGTGAGCACTGGAGAGGAAACCTCAGGTTCCAGCTTCAGCTCCAGATGGGGACTTCGGACCCGGCACCGACTGGAGAAGAATTCCAAGGGGCCCCTCTGCACTTGCATGGAGACTGGCCTTTCCTGAGGCCACACGAGCGGGTCCCTGAGTTTCCCGTCGAAAATCGAGAGGAACCTGCTGCAACTCGAGAAAAACCAGGACTTTCTCCTCTCCAGGCGATATGAGGCCCTTTTACACTGTGGCTTCTCGAGGGAAATCACACCTTCTCTCTTGATCCTCGCAAGGGTCATTCACACACTTGCTGCAACTCAAGAAGTTCCACGAAATACCCGTCTCCACTCGGGAGGAACACCGAGGGTCCTGGTACAACTCAACAGGAGCCCTGTTTCCCCGTCGTGAGCTCGAGATGAGGGTTCCTTTCCCTGCTTCTTCGGGAAAGGATTTCCGGCATTCCCGACGCATCTCTGGATGAGCCGCTCTGAACAGGACGATCGAGAAGAACTCCAGGTACTGTGCCACCATTTCAAAAGACACACAGCTGTCTCAGTCCACTCCAGATGAACATGATTTCCCTGCACTGCCTCGAAGGGCACTCCGAGCATCGACTGACACCTCGGTGGTACGCGTGACAGCCCTGTGGCACCTCGAGGGAAAGCCACAGATCCCTGTGCCAACTCAAAGGGAAGACTGACACTGCTGCTACAGCACGGAAGGGTAGCAGACGTGCATGGAACCACTCGAGACGAGGACTGACTCCCCTGTGGAGACTCCCGAGGAACTCGAGGGTCCATGTCAGCACTGGAGTGGTAACCTCAGTTTCCGGCCTCTGCTCGAGACGAGGACTAAGGACCTGGAACCGAATAGAGAAGAATCCCCTTGCAACTTGCATGCAGACTGGCCTTTCTTCAGGCCTCTCAAGCGGGTCCTGGGGGTCTCCGTCGTAACTCGAGTGGACCCTGAAGCAAATCTAGAAAAGCCAGGAGGTTCTCCCCTCCAGGCGGGATGAAGACGTTTTCTGCTGTGGAATCCCGAGAGAAATCACATCTTCCCTCCTGAAACACAAAGGGTCCTTCACACCCTTGGGACAACTCAAGAAGTTCCCCGACATACCCATCTCCACTCGAGAGGAACACTGAGGGTCCCACCACAACTTAAGAGGAGCCCCCTTTCCCCATCTTCCACTCGAGATGAGGGTTCCATTCCCTGCTTCATAGGGAAAGAATTCCCGCTGTTCCCATCACATCTCAAGAGGTGGCGCTCTCCACAGGAAAGCCGAGATCTCCAGGGGATGTGCCAACATACTCAAAGTCCCCCAGATGTCTTAGTCCACTCCAGATGAACCAGAATTCACTGAACTACGTCAAGTGTCAATCGGGTATCGCCTCACACCACAGTGGCTCATGCCACAGCCCTGTGGCCTCTTGAGGGAAAGACAGAGATCCCTGTGTCAACTCGATGGGAAGACTGACACTGCTGCTACAGCTAGGGAGGAAAGCGGACGTGCATGTAACCACAGGAGACGAGGCCTTACTGCCCTGGGGAGACTCCAGAGGAACCCCAAGATCCATGGCAGCACAGAAGAGGAAGCCTCAGGTTCCAGCTTCAGCTCCAGATGGGGACTTCGGACCCAGCACTGACTGGAGAGGAATCCCGTGGTTCCCTCTCAAGTTGCATGGAGACTGGCCTTTCCTGAGGCCACACGAGTGGGACCCTGATGTCCCCATCGTAACTCGAGAGGGACCTGCCACAACTCGAGTAAAACCAGGAGGTTCTCCCCTCCAGGGGAGATGAGGCCGTTTTCTGCTGCGGCATCCCGAGAGAAATCACTCCTTCTCTCCTGAACCTGATAGGGTCCTTTACACCCTTACTGCAAATCAAGAAGTTCCCCGACATACCCTTGTGCACTCGAGAGGTACACTGAGGGTTCCACCACAACTCAAGAGGAGCCCCCGTTCCCCCTCCTCCGCTCCAGATGAGGGTTCCTTTCCCTGCTTCGTCGGGAATGGATTCTGGCGTTCCCGTCACACAGAAAGAGGATGTGCTCTCAACAGGAAAGTCGAAAGGAACGCCAGGGGTCGTGCCATCATTCCAAAAGACCCCAAAATGTCTCATTCCACTACAGATGAACCTGATTTCCGTGCACTGCCTCGAAGGTCACCACCAGTATCGAATCTCACCACGGTGGCACGTTCCACAGCCCTGTGGCACCTCAAGGGAAATCCACAGATCCCTGTGTCAATTCATCAGGAAAACTGACACTGCTGTTACAGCTCGGGAGGAAAACGGACGTGTATGTTTCCACACGAGAATAGTCCTGAATCTCCTGTGGAGACTACAGAGGATTCCCAAGATCCATGTGAGCACTGGAGAGGAAACCTCAGGTTCCAGCTTCGGCTCCAGATGGGGACTTAGGACCCTGCACCGACTGGAGAGGAATCCCAAGGGGCCCCTCTACACTCGCTTGTAGACTGGCCTTTCCTGAGGCCACATGAGCAGGTCCCCGAGGTTCCTGTCATAACTCGAGAGGAACCTGCCACAACTCGAGAAAAACCAGGATGTTCTCCCCTCCAGGAGAGATGAGGCCCTTTGACGCTGTGGCGTCTCGAGGGAAATCACGCCTTCCCTCTTGAACCTCGCAAGGGTCCTTCACACCCTTGCTGCAACTCAAGAAGTTCCACGACATACCCGTCTCCACTCGGGAGGAACACCGAAGGACCTGGCACAACTCAAGAGGAGCCCTGTTTCCCCCTCGTGAGCTCGAGATGAGGGTTCCTTTCCCTGCTTCTTCGGGAAAGGATTTCGGCGTTCCCGACGCATCTCAGGAGGAGCCACTCTCAACAGGATATTCGAGAAGAACCTCTTGGACCGTGCCACCATTCCAAAAGACCCACAGCTGTCTCAGTCCACTCCAGATGAGCATGATTTCCCTGCACTGCCTCGAAGGGCACTCCAAGCATCGATTGACACCTCGGTGGTACGCGTGACAGCCCTGTGGCACCTCGAGGGAAAGCCAGAGATCCCTGTGTCAACTCAACGGGAAGATTGACACTGCTGCTACAGCACGGAAGGGTAGCAGACGTGCATGGAACCACTCGAGACGAGGACTGAATCCCCTGTGGAGACTCCTGAAGAACCCCAAGGTCCATGTCAGCACTGGAGAGGTAACCTCAGTTTCCAGCCTCTGCTCGAGACGAGGACTTAGGACCCGGAACCGACTGGAGAAGAATCCCCTAGTAACTTGCATGCAGACTGCCCTTTCTTCAGGCCTCACGAGCGGGTCCTGGGGGTCTCCGTTGTAACTTGCGTGGACCCTGCTGCAAATCTAGAACAACCAGGAGGTTCTCCCCTCCAGGTGGGATGAAGATGTTTTCTGCTGTGGCATCCTGAGAGAAATCACACCTTCCCTCCTGAAACACAAAGGGTCCTTCACACGCTTGCGACAACTCAAGAAGTTCCCTGACATACCCATCTCCACTCGAGAGGAACACTGAGGGTCCCACCACAACTCAAGAGGAGCCCCCTTTCCCCTTCTTCCGCTCGAGATGAGGGTTCCTTTCCCTGCTTCGTCAGGAATGGATTCTGGCATTCCCGTCGCACAGCAATAGGTTGTGCTCTCAACAGGAATGTCGAGAGGAACTCCAGGGGTCGTCCCATCATTCCAAAAGACCCCCAAAAGTCTAAGCCCATTACAGATGCACTTGATTTCCCTGCACTGCCTCGAAGGTCAGCAACAGCATCGAATCACACCACAGTGGCACGTGCGACAGCCCTGTGGCACTTCGAGGGAAATCCACAGATCCCTGTGTCAGTTCTTCGGGAAAACTGACACTGCTGCTACAACTCAGGAGGAAAACAGGCATGTTTGTTTCCACGCGAGAAGAGTCCTGAATCTCCTGTGGAGACTCGAGAGGAACCCCAAGATCCATGTGAGCACTGGAGAGGAAACCTCAAGTTTTGCTTCGGCTCCAGATGGGGATTTAGGACCCTGCAATGACTGGAGAGGAATCCCAAGGGGCCCCTCTCCACTCGCATGGAGACTGGTTTTTCCTGATATTACACGAGCGGTTCATGAGGTTCCCATCGTAACTCGAGAGGAACCTGCTGCAACTCGAGAAAAACCAGGACGTTCTCCCCGCCAGGCAAGATGAGGCTCTTTTACGCTGTGTAGTCTCAAGGGAAATCACGCCTTCCCTCTTGAACCTCGCAAGGGTCCTTTACACCCTTGCTGCAACTCAAGAAGTTCTCTGACATACCCTTCTCCACTCGACAGGGACACTGAGGATCCCACCACAACTCAAGGGGAGCCCCCTTTCCCCGTCTTCTGAACAAGATGAGGGTTCCTTTCCCTGCTTCATTGGGAAAGGATTCCCGCTGTTCCCATCGCATCTCAAGAGGTGGCACTCTCAACAGGAAAGCCGAGATCTCCAGGGGACATGCCAACGTACTAAAAGTCCCCCAGATGTCTCAGTCCACTCCAGATGAACCTGATTTCGCTGTGAAAGTGCTGCACTCAATATGCCAGCAAATTTGGAAAACTCAGCAGTGGCCACAGGACTGGAAAAGGTCAGTTTTCATTCCAATTCCAAAGAAAGGCAATGCCAAAGAATGCTCCAATTACCGCACAATTGCACTCATCTCACATGCTAGTAAAGTAATGCTCAAAATCCTCCAAGCCAGGCTTCAGCAATACGTGAACCGTGAACTCCCTGATGTTCAAGCTGGCTTTAGAAAAGGCAGAGGAACCAGAGATCAAATTGCCAACATCCGCTGGATCATGGAAAAAGCAAGAGAGTTCCAGAAAAACATCTACTTCTGCTTTATTGACTATGCCAAAGCCTTTGACTGTGTGGATCACAATAAACTGTGGAAAATTCTGAAAGAGATGGGAATACCAGACCACCTAACCTGCCTCTTGAGAAATCTGTATGCAGGTCAGGAAGCAACAGTTAGAACTGGACATGGAACAACAGACTGGTTCCAAATAGGAAAAGGAGTACGTCAAGGCTGTATATTGTCACCCTGCTTATTTAACTTATATGCAGAGTACATCATGAGAAATGCTGGACTGGAGGAAACACAAGCTGGAATCAAGATTGCCGGGAGAAATATCAATAACCTCAGATATGCAGATGACACCACCCTTATGGCAGAAAGTGAAGAGGAGCTAAAAAGCCTCTTGATGAAAGTGAAAGAGGAGAGCGAAAAAGTTGGCTTAAAGCTCAACATTCAGAAAACGAAGATCATGGCATCTGGTCCCATCACTTCATGGGAAATAGATGGGGAAACAGTGGAAACAGTGCCAGACTTTATTTTTTTAGGCTCCAAAATCACTGCTGATGGTGACTGCAGCCATGAAATTAAAAGACGCTTACTCCTTGGAAGAAAAGTTATGTCCAACCTAGATAGCATTTTCAAAAGCAGAGACATTACTTTGCCGACTAAGGTCCGTTTAGTCAAGGCTATGGTTTTTCCTGTGGTCATGTATGGATGTGAGAGTTGGACTGTGAAGAAGGCTGATCGCCGAAGAATTGATGCTTTTGAACTGTGGTGTTGGAGAAGACTCTTGAGAGTCCCTTGGACTGCAAGGAGATCCAACCAGTCCATTTTGAAGGAGATCAGCCCTGGGATTTCTTTGGAAGGAATGATGCTAAAGCTGAAACTCCAGTACTTTGGCCACCTCATGCGAAGAGTTGACTCATTGGAAAAGACTCTGATGCTGGGAGGGATTGGGGGCAGGAGGAGAAGGGGACGACCGAGGATGAGATGGCTGGATGGCATCACTGACTCGATGGATGTGAGTCTGAGTGAACTCCGAGAGATGGTGATGAACAGAGAGGCCTGGCGTGCTGCGATTCATGGGGTCGCAAAGAGTCGGACACGACTGAGCGACTGAACTGAACTGAACTGAACTGACATCGAGTGTCACTCGGGTATCGCCTCACACCACAGTGGTTCATGCCACAGCCCTGTGGCATCTCTAGGGAAAGACAGAGATACCTGTGTCAACTCGACGGGAAGACTGACACTGCTGCTACAGCTCAGGAGGAAAGCAGACGTGCATGTAACCACAGGAGACGAGGCCTTACTCCCGTGGGGAGACTCCAGAAGAACCCAAGATCCATGGCAGCACAGAATAGGAAACCTCAGGTTCCAGCTTCAGCTCCAGATGGGGACTTCGGACCTGGCACCGACTGGAGAGGAATCCCGTGGGTCCCCTCTCAAATTGCATGGAGACTGGCCTTTCCTGAGGCCACACGAGCGGGTCCCTGTGGTTCCCATCGTAACTCGAGAGAAACCTGCCACAACTCGGAAAAACAGGACGTTCTCCCCTCCAGGCGAGATAAGGCCCATTGACACTGTGGCGTCTCGAGGGAAATCATGCCTTCCCTGTTGAACCTCGCAAGGGTCCTTCACATCCTTGCTACAACTCAAGAAGTTCCATGACATACCCGTCTCCATTCGGGAGGAACACCGAGGGTCCTGGCACAACTCAAGAGGAGCCCTGTTTCCCCCTCATGAGTTCTAGATGAGGGTTCCTTTCCCTGCTTCTTTGGGAAAGGATTTCCGGCATTCCCGACGCATCTCAGGGGGAGCCGCTCTCAACAGGACAGTTGAGAAGAATTCCAGGGACTGTGCCACCATTCCAAAAAACCACAGCTGTCTCAGTCCACACCAGATGAGCATGATTTCCCTCCACTGTCTCGAAGGTCACTCCGAGCATCGACTGACACCTGGGTGGTATGCTTGACTGCCCTGTGGCACCTCGAGCGAAAGCCACAGATCCCTTTGTCAACTCAACGGGAAGACTGACACTGCTGCTTCAGCACGGAAGCATCGCAGACGTGCATGTAGCCACTCCAGACGAGGACTGACTCCCCTGTGGAGACCCCCGAGGAAACCCAAGGTCCATGTCAGCACTAGCGAAGTAACCTCAGTTTCCGGCCTCTGCTCCAGACGAGGATTTCAGACCCGGAACTGGCTAGAGAAGAATCCCCTTGCAACTTTCATTGAGACTGGCCTTTCTTCAGGCCTCTCGCGTGGGTCCTGGGGGTCTCCGTCGTAACTCGAGTGTACCCTGCTGCACATCTAGAAAAACCAGGAGATTCTCCCCTCCAGACGGGATGAAGCCGTTTTCTGCTGTGGCATCCCGAGAGAAATCACACCATCCCTCCTGAAACACAAAGGGTCTTTTACACCCTTGAGACAACTCAAGAAGTTCCCCGACATACCCATCTCCACTCAAGAGGAACACTGAGGGTCCCACCACAACTCAAGAGGAGCCCCCTTTCCCCCTCTTCTGCTCGAGATGAGGGTTCCTTTCCCTGCTTCGTCGGGACAGGGTTCCCGCTGTTCCCGTCGCATCTCAAGAGGTGGCGCTCTCAACAGGAAAGCCGAGATCTCAAAGGGACGTGCCAACATACTCAAAGTCACCCAGATGTCTCAGTCCACTCCAGATGAACCTGATTTCACTGCACTATGTCGTATGTCACCGGGTATCACCTCACACCATGGTGGCTCATGCCACAGCCCTGTGGCATCTCGAAGGAAAGACAGAGATCCCTGTGTCAACTCGACGGGAATACTGACACTGCTGCTACAGCTCGGGAGGAAAGTGGATGTGCATGCAACCACAGGAGACGAGACCTGACTCCCCTGGGGAGACTCCAGAGGAACCCCAAGATTCATGGCAGCACAGAAGAGGAAACTTCAGGTTCCAGCTTCGACTGCAGATGGGGACTTCGTACCTGGCACCGACTGGAGAGGAATCCCGTGGGTCCCCTCTCAAGTTGCAAGGAGACTTGCCTTTCCTCAGGCCACAGGAGCGGGTCCCTGATGTCCCCATCATAACTCGAGTGGGACTTGCCACAACTGGAGAAAAACCAGGAGGTTCTCCCCTCCAGGCGAGATGAAGCCGTTTTCTCCTGCGGCATCCTGAGAGAAATCACTCCTTGCCTCCTGAACCTGATAGGGTCCTTCCCACCCTTGCTGCAACTCAAGAAGTTCCCCGACATACCAGTCCCCACGCGGGAGGAACACTGAGGGTCCAGGCACACCTCAAGAGGAGCCTCGTTTCCCCATCGTGAGCTTGAGATGAGGGTCTTTTTCCGTGCTTCGTCAGGAAAAGATTCCCGCCGTTTCCGTCACATCTCAAGAGGTGGCGCTCTCAACAGGAAAGCCAAGATCTCCAGGGGTCGTGCCAACATACTAAAAGTCCCCCAGATGTCTCAGTCCACTCCAGATGAACCTGATTTCCCTGTACTACCTCGAGTGTCACCTGGGTATCGCCTCACACCACGGTGGCTCGTGCCACAGGCCTGTGGCATCTTGAGGGAAAGACAGAGATCCCGGGGTCAAGTTGAGGGGAAGCCTGACACTGCAGCTACAGCTCGGGAGGAAAGCGGACGTGCATGCAACCACTGGAGATGAGGCCTGACTCCCCTTGAGAGACTCCAGAGGAACCCCAAGTTCCATGCCAGCACTGGAGAGGAAACCTCAGGTTCCAGCTTCGGATCCAGATGGGGACTTAGGACCCGGCACCCACTGGAGAGGAATCCCGAGGAGCCCCTCTCAACTTGCACGGAGACTGGACTTTCCTGAGGCCACACGAGAGGGTCCCTGAGGTCCCCATCGTAACTCGAGAGGTACCTGCCGCAACTCGAGAAAAACCAGGAGGTTCTCCCCTCCGGGCGAGATGAGGCCGTTTTCTGCTGTGGCATCCCAAGAGAAAACCGGCCTTCCTTATGGAACCTCAAAGGGTCCTTCACAGCCTTGCTACAACTCAAGAAGTTCCCGGACGTAACCATCTCCACTCGAGGGCAACACTGAGGGTCCCACCACAACTCAAGAGGAGCCCCCTTTCCCCCTCCTCCGCTCCTGATGAAGGATCCTTTCGTGCTTCGACAGGAAAGGATTCTGCCATTCCCGTCGCACAGCAAGAGGGCGTGCTCTCAACAGGAAAGTCGAGAGGAACTCCAGGGGTCATGCCACCATTCCAAAAGACCCCCAAATGTCTCAGTTCACTCCAGATGAACTTGATTTTCCTGACCTGCCTCAAAAGTCACTCCGAGCATCGAATCACACCACGGTGGCACATGCAACAGCCCTGGGGCACCTCGAAAGAAAGCCACAGATCCCTGTGTCAACCCTTGGGGAAGCCTGACACTGCTGCTACAGCTTGGGAGGAAAACAGACCTGTATGTCTGTACTCGAAAGAGTTATGAGTCTCCTGTGGAGACTCCAGAGGAACCGCAAGATCCATGTCAGCACTGGAGAGAAAAACTCAGGATCATGCCGCAGTTCCAGATGAGGACCTAGGACCCTACACTGACTAGAGAGGAAGCCCAAGGGGCCCATCGCAACTCACATGGAGACTGGTGTTTCCTGAGGCCACACCAGCGGGTCCCTGACGTCTCCGTCGTAACTCGAGAGGGACCTGCCACAACTCGAGAAAAACCAGGAGGTTCTCCCCTGCAGGCGAGATGAGGCCCTTTTCTGCTGTGGCGTCTCGAGGGAAATCACGCCTTCCCTCTTGAACCTCACAAGGGTCCTTCCCACCCTTTCTGCAACTCAAGAAGTTACCACATATACCCGTCCCCATGCGGGAGGAACACCGTGGTTCCCGGCACAACTCAGGAGGAGCTTTGTTTACCCCTCGTGAGCTCGAGATGTGGGTCCCTTACCCTGCTTCGTCGGGAAAGGATTCCCGCCATTCCCATCGCATCTCAAGAGGTGGCACTCTCAACAGGAAAGCCGAGATCTCCGGGGTCGTGCCAACATACTAAAAGTCCCCAAAAAGTCTCATTCCACTCCAGCTGAACCTGAATTTCCTGCACTACCTCGAGTGTTACACGAGTATCCCCTCACACTATGGTGGTTTGTGCCACAGCCCTGTGGCATCTCGAGGGAAAGACTGAGATCCCTGGGTCAACTGGACGGGAAGCCTTACACTGCTCCTACGGCTCGGGAGGCAAGTGGACGTGCATGTATCCAGAGGAGACGAGGCCTGACTCTCCTGGGCAGACTACAGAGGAACCCAAGATCCATGTCAGCACTGGAGAGGAATCCTCAGGTTCCAGCTTCAGCTCCAGATGGTGACTTAGGACATGTAAACGACTGGAGAGGAATCCCGAGTGGGTCCTCTCAACTCACAAGGAGACTGGCCTTTCGTGAGGCCATGCGAGTGGGTCCATGAGGTCCCCAAAGTAATTAGAGAGGGACCTGCCGCAACTCGAGAAAAACCAGGAGGTTCTCCCCTCCAGGCGAGATGAGGCCGTTTTCTGCTGTGGCATCCTGAGAGAAATCACGCCTTCCCTCCTGAACCTCAAAGGGTCCTTCACACCCTTGCTGCAACTCAAGAAGTTCCCAGACATACCCGTCTCCACTCGAGAGGAACACTGAGGGTCCTAGCGCAACTCAAGAGGAGCCCCCTTTCCCCCTCCTTTGCTCCAGATGAGGGTTCCTTTCCCTGCTTCGTCGGGAAAGAATTGTAGCATTCCCATCGCAGACCAGCAGGACCTGATCTCAACACGTAAGTCGAGAGGAACTCCAGGGTTTGTTCCACCATTCTGAAAGACCTCCAAATGTCTCAGCCCACTCCAGATGAACCTGATTTCCCTGCCCTGCAACAAAGGTCACCTCGAGTATCGAATCACACCATGGTGGCAAGTGCGACATCCCTGTAGCACCTCGAGGGAAAGCCACAGATCCCTGTGTCAACTCGTCGGGAAGCCTGACACTGCAGCTCAGCTCGGTAGGAAAGCAGACGAGCATGTAACCACAGGAGACGAGTTCTGACTCTACTGGGGAGACTCCAGAGGAACCCCAAGATCCATGCCAGCACTGGAGAGGAAACATTAGGTTCCAGCTTTGGCTCCAGACAGGGACTTAGGACCCAGTACCGACTAGAGAGGAATCCCGAGGTGCCCCTCTCAACTCGCACGGAGACTGGCCTTTCCTGAGGCCACCCGAGCGGGTCCCTGATATCCCCATCGTAACTCGAAAGGGACCTGCTGCAACTCGAGAAAAACTACGAAGTTCTTCCCTCCAGGTGAGATGAGGCTGTATTCTGCTGTGGCATCCCAGGAGAAATCACGCCTTCCCTCCTGAACCTCAAAGGGTCCTTCACACCCTTGCTGCATCTCAAGAAGTTCCCC
This sequence comes from Sylvicapra grimmia, assembly GCA_006408735.1. Lineage (NCBI taxonomy): Eukaryota > Metazoa > Chordata > Mammalia > Artiodactyla > Bovidae > Sylvicapra > Sylvicapra grimmia. The sequence goes on along the minus strand of SJYH01007843.1, from coordinate 29,284 downwards.
AACATACCTGTCTCCACTTGAGAAGAACACTGAGGGTCCCAACTCAACTCAAGAGGAGCCCCCTTTCCCCTCTCTTACGTTCCAGAAGAAGTTTTCTTTCCCTGCTTCGTCGGGAAAGGATTCTGGCTTTCCCGTCGCACAGCAAGAGGATGTGCTCTCAACAGGAAAATCGAGAGGAACTCCAGGGGTGGTGCCACCATTCCAAAAGACCCCCAAATATCTCAGTCCACTCCAGATGAACCTGAATTCAGTGCCATGCTTCGAAGGTCACCCCTAGCATCTAATCACACCATGGTGGCACGTGTGACAGCCCTGTGGCACCTCGAGGGAAAGACACAGGTCCCTGTGTCAACTCGTTGGGAAACCTGACACTGCTTCTACAGCTCGGGAGGAAAACGGTCATGAATGTCCCCACTCGAGAAGAGTCCTGACTCTCCTGTGGAGACTCCAGAGGTACCCCAAATACCATGTCAGCACTGGAGAGGAAACCTCAGGTTCTGGCCACAGTTCCAGACGAGGAACTAGGACCCGACACTGACTGGACAGGAATCCCGGGGGGCCCCTCGCAACTCACATGGAGGCTGGTCTTTCCTGAGGCTACATGAGTGGGTCCCTGATGTTCCTGTCGTAACTCGAGAGGGACCTGCCGCACCTCGAGAAAAACCAGGAGGTTCTCCCATGCAGGCGAGATGAGGCCCTTTTCTGCTGCGGTGTCTCGAGGGAAATCACGCCTTCCCTCTTGAACCTAGCAAGGATCCTTCCCACCCTTGCTGCAACTCAAGAAGTTCCCCGACATACCCATCCTCACGTGGGAGGAACACCTAGGGTCCCGGTACAACACACGTGGAGCCCTGTTTCCCCCTCGTGAGCTCGAGATGAGGGTCTTTTTCCCTGCTTCGTCAGGAAAGGATTCCCGCCGTTCCCATCGCATCTCAAGAGGTGGCGCTCTCAACAGGAAAGCCGAGACCTCCAGGGGTCGTGCAAACATACTAAAAGTCCCCCAGAAGTCTCAGTCCACTCCAGATGAACCTGATTTCCCTGCACTACCTCGAATGTCACAGCGTATCGCCTCACACCACGGTGGCTCGTGCAACAGCCCTGTGGCACCTCGAGGGATAGACAGAGATCCCCGGGTCAACTCGACGGGAAGCCTGTCACTGCTGCTACAGATCGGGAGGAAAGCAGACATGCGTGTCACCACAGGAAACGAGGCCTGACTCCCCTTGGGAGACTCCAGAGGAACCCCAAGATCCATGCCAGCACTGGAGAGGAATCCTCAGGTTCCAGCTTCGGCTCCAGACGGGGCTTAGGACCCAGCACCAACTGGAGAGTAAACCCAAGGGCTACTCTCAACTTGCACAGAGACTATCCTTTCCTGAGGCAACGCAAGCAGGTCCTTGAGTTCCCCATATTAACTCGAGAGGGACCTGCCGCAACTCGAGAAAAACCAGGAGGTTCTCCCCTCCAGGCGAGATGAGGCCGTTTTCCGCTGCAGCATCCCAAGAGAAATCACGCCTTCTCTCCTGAACCTCACAGGGATCTGCCAACCCTTGTTGCCACTCAAGTTCCCTGACATACCCGTTTCCTCTCGAGAGGAACACTGAGTGTCCCACCACAACTCAAGAGGAGCCCCCTTTCTCCCTCCTCCACTTCAGATGAGGGTTCCTTTCCCTGCTTCGTCGGGAAAGGATTCTGGTGTTCCCGTCGCACAGCAAGAGGGCGTGCTCTCAACAGGAAAGTCGAGAGGAACTCCAGGGGTCATTCCACGATTCCATAAGACCCCCAAATGTCTCAGTCCACTCCAGATGAACCTGATTTCCGAGCCCTGCCATGAAGGTCACCCTGAGCATTGAATCACACCACGGTGGCATGAGCGACAGCCCTGTGGCACCTCGAGAGAAGACCACAGATCCCTGTGTAAACTTGTCGAGAAGCCTGACACTGCTGCTACAGCTTGGGAGGAAAACGGACGTGTATGTCTACACTCGAGAAGAGTCCTAACTCTCCTGTGGAAACTCCAGAGGAACCGCAAGATCCATGCCAGCACTGGAGAGGAAACCTCAGGTTCCAGAATCAGCTCCAGATGGGGACTTAAGACTCAGCACCAACTGGAGGGGAATCCCGAGGGCCCCTCTCAACTCTTACGGAGACTGGCCTGTACTGAGTCCACGCGAGCGGGTCCCTGAGGTCCCCATCATAACTCTAGAAGGACCTGCTGCAACTCGAGAAAAACCAGGAGGTTCTACTTTCCAGGGGAGATGAGGCCGTTTTCTGCTGCGGCATCCCAAGAGAAATCACTCCTTCCCTCCTGAACCTCACAGGGTCCTTCATACCATTGCTGTGACTCAAGAAGTTCCCCGACATGTCCGTCTCCTCTCGAGAGGAACACTAAGGGTCCCACCACAACTCAAGAGCAGCCCCCTTTCCACCTCCTCTGCTCCAGATGAAGGTTCCTTTCTCTGCTTTGTCAGGAAAGGATCCTGGAGTTCCTGTCGCACAGCAAGAGGATGTGCACTCAACAGGAAAGTCGAGAGGAACTCCAGGGGTCCTGCCACCATTCCAAAAGTCCCCCAGATGTCTCAGTCCAATCCAGATGAACGTGATTTCCCTGCACTACCACGAGTGTTATCTGCTTATTGCCTCACACGACGGTGGCTCATGCCACAGTCCTGTGGCATCTCAAGGGAAAGACAGATATCCCTGGGTCAACTTTGTGGGAAGCCTGACACTGCTGCTATAGATCGGGAGGAAAGCAGACGTGCATGTAACCACAGGAGATGAGGCCTGACTCCCTTGTGGAGATTCCAGAGGAACACCAAGATCCATGCCAGCACTGGAAAGGAAAGCTCAGGTTCCAGCTTCGGCTCCAGACAGGGACTTAGGAACCAGCACCGCCTGGAGAGGAATCCTTGAGGGGCCCCTCTCAATTCGCACGGAGACAAGCCTTTCCTGAGGCCACAGGAGGGGCTGGTCCCCGTTGTAACTCGAGAGGTACCTGACGCAACTTGAGAAAAAACCAGGAGGTTTTCCCCTCCAGGCGAGATGAGGCCGTTTTCTGCTGCAGCATCTCGAGAGAAATTGCGCCTTCCCTCCTGAACCTCAAAGGGTCCTACACACCCTTGCTGCAACTCAAGAAGTTCCCCGACATATCCTTCTCCACTCGAGAGGAACACTTAGCGTCCCACCACAACTCAAGAGGGGCCTCCTTTCCCTCTCCATTGCTTCAGATGAGGGTTCCTTTTCCTGCTTCATCGGGAAAGGATTCTCACGTTCCATTTGCACAGCAAGAGGACGTGCTCTCAACAGGAATGTCGAGAACTCCAGGGGTCCTGGCACCATTCCAAAAGACCCACAAATGTTCCAGTCCATTCCAGATGAACCTGATTTTCTTGCCCTGCCTCGAAGGTCACCCCGAGCATCGAATCACACCATGGTGGCACATGCGACAGCCCTGTGGCACCTCCAGGGAAAGTCACAGATCCCTGTGTCAATCTGTCGGGAAGCTTGACACTGCTGCTAAATTTCGTGAGTATAACGGATGTGTATGTCTCCACTCAAATAGAGTCCTGACTGTCCTGTGGAGACTCCAGAGGAACCCGAAAATCCACGTCAGCACTGGAGAGGAAACCTCAGTTTCAGGCAGGAGATCCAGACGAGGAAAAAGACCCGACACTGACTGTAGAGGAATCCCGAGGGGCCCCTCACAACTCGTATGGAGACTCATCTTTCCTTAGGCTACGCCAGCAGGTCCCTGAGTTTCCCGTCGTAACTTGAGAGGGACCTCCTGCAACTCGAGAAAAACCATGAGGTTCTTTCCCTGCAGGCGAGATGAGGCCCTTTTCTGCTGCGGGGTCATGAGGGAAATCACGCCTTCCCTCTTGAACCTCGAAAGTGTCCTTCCCACCCTTGCTGCAACTCAAGAAGTTACCTGACATACCCGTCCCCACGCGGGAGGAACACCGAGGGTCCTGGCACAACTCAGAAGGAGCCCCGTATCCCCCCCCTGAGCTCGAGATGAAGGACCCTTTCCCTGCTTCGTCGGGAAAGGATTCCCGCCATTCCCATCGCATCTCGAGTGGTGGCGCTCTGAACAGGAAAGCCGAGATCTCCAGGGGTCGAGCCAACACACTAAAAGTCCCCCAGATGTCTCAGTCCACTCCAGATGAACCTGATTTCCCTGCACTACCTTGAGTGCCACCTGTGTATCACCTCAAACAATGGTGTCTCGTGCCACAGCCCTGTGGACATCTAGAGGGAAAGATAAAGATCCCTGGGTCAACTTGTTGGGCAGCCTGACACAGCTGCTACAGCTCAGGAGGAAAGCGGACATGCATGTAACCACAGGAGACGGGGCCTGACACCGCTGGGGAGACTCCAGAGGAACCCCAAGATCCATGCCAGCACTGCAGAGGAAAACTCAGGTTCCAGCTTCAGCTCTAGATGGGGACATGGGACCCAGCACCAACTGGAGGAGAATCCAGAGGGGCCCCTACCAACTCGCACTGAGACTGGCCTTTCGTGAGGCCATGCTATCGGGTCCCTGAGGTCCCTGTTGTAACTCGAGAGGGACCTTCCCCAACTCGAGAAAAACCAGGAGATTCTCCCCTCCAGGCGAGATGAGGCCGTTTTCTGCTGTGGCATCCCAAGAGAAATCACGCCTTCCCACCTGTAACTCAAAGGGTCCTGCACACCCTTGGGGCAACTCAAGTAGTTCCCCAACATACCCGTCTCCACTCGAGAGGAACACTGAGCGTCCCACCACAACTTAAGAGGGGCACCCTTTCCCCCTCCTCCGCTCGAGATGAGGGTTCCTTTCCCTGTTTCATCGGGAAAGGATTCTGGTGTTCCTGTTGCACAGCAAGAGGACGTGCTCTCAACAGGAAAGTCGAGAGAAACTCCAGGGGTGGTGCCACCATTCAAAAAGACCCCCAAATGTCTCAGTCCACTCCAGATGAACATGATTTCCCTGCCCTGCCTCGATGGTCACCCCAATCATCGAATCACACTGCAGTGGCACGTGAGACAGCCCTGCGGAACCTCAAGGGAAAACCACAGATCCCTGTGTCAACCTTTCGGGAAGCCTGACACTGCTGACACAGCTCAGGAGGAAAACGGACGTGTATGTCTCCACTTGAGAAGAGTCTTGACTCTCCTGTGGAGACTCCAGATGGACCCCAAGATCCATGTCAGCACTGGAGAGGAAACCTCAGATTCTGGCCGCAGGTCCAGACGAGGACCTAGGACCCAACACTGACTGGAGAGTAATCCCGAAGGGCCCCTTGCAGCTCACATGGAGACGGGTCTTTCCTGAGGCCACTCCAGCGGGTCCCTGAGGTCCCCGTTGTAACACGAGAGGGATCCGCCGCAACTCGAGAAAAACCAGGAGGTTCTCCCCTGCAGGCGAGATGAGACCCTTCACTGCTGCGGTGTCTCAAGGGAAATCACACCTTCCCTCTTGAACCTCGTGAGGGTCATTTCCACCCGTGCTGCAACTCAAGAAGTTCCCCGACATACCCGTCCCATGTGGGAGGAACACCGAGTGTCCCGGCACATCTCAGGAGGAGCCCCATTTCACCCTCGTGAGCTCGAGATGAAGGTCCCTTTCCCTGCTTCATCGGGAAAGGTTTCCCGCCGTTCCCATCGCATCTCAAGAGGTGGCGCTCTCAACAGGAAAGCCGAGATCTCCAGGGGTCGTGCCAACATACTAAAAGTCCCATAGATGTCTCAGTCCACTCCAGATGAACCTGATTTCTCTGCACTACCTCGAGTGTCACCGTGTATCGCCTCACACCACAGTGGCTCGAGCCACAGCCCTGTGGCATCTCGAGGGAAAGACAGAGATCCCTTGGTCAACTCGACGGGAATACTGACACTGCCGCTACAGCTCTGGTGGAAAGCAGACGTGCAAGTAACGACAGGCGATAAGGCCTGACTCCCCTGGGGAGACTCCAGAGGAACCCCAAGATCCTTGGCAGCACAGGAGAGGAAACCTCAGATTCTGGTCGCAGTTACAGATGAGGACATGGAACCCAACAATGACTGGAGAGGAATCTCGAGGGGACCCTCGCAACTCGCATGGAGACTGGACTTTCCTGAGGCCATGCCAGCGGGTCCCTGAGGTCCCCATCGTAACTCGATTGGGATCTGCCACAACTCTAGAAAAACCAAGAGGTTCTCCTCTGAAGGCGAGATGAGGCCCTTTTCTGCTGTGGCGTCTCGAGGGAAGTCATGCCTTCCCTCTTGAAACTCGCAAGGGTCCTTCCCACCCTTGCTGCAACTCAAGAAGTTCCCCGACATACCCGTCTCCATGCGAGAGGAACACCGAGGGTCCCAGCACAACTTAGGAGGAGCCCCGTTTCCCCCTTGTGAGCTCAAGATGAGGGTCCTTTTCCCTGCTTCATCGGGAAAGGATTCCCACTGTTCCTGTCGCATCTCAAGAGGTGGTGCTATCAACAGCAAAGCCGAGATCTCCCACAACTTAAGAGGAGCCCCATTTCCCCCATTCTTTTGGAATGGTGGCATGACCCCTGGAGTTCCTCTCGAATTTCCTGTTGAGAGCACATCCTCTTGCTGTGCGACAGGAATGGCAGAAACCTTTCCCGACAAAGCAGGTAAACGAACCCTCATCTCGAGCTCACGAGGGGGAAACGGGGCTCCTCTTAAGTTGTGGGAGATCTCGGGGGGTCATGCCAACATACTAACAGTCCCCCAGATGTCTCAGTCCACTCCAGATTAACCTGATTTCCCTGCACTACCTGGAGTGTCATCCGCGTATCGTCTCACACCACGGTGGCTCGTGCCACAGCACTGTGGCATCTCGAGGGAAAGACAGGGATCCCTGGTTCAACTTGACGGGAAGTCTGACACTGCTGCTACAGCTCGGGAGGAAAGCGGACATGCATGTAATCACAGGAGACAAGGCCTGACTCCCCCGGGGAGACTCCAGAGGAACCCCAAGATCCATGCCAGCACTGGAGAGGAAACCTCAGGTTCCAGCTTTGGCTCCAGATGAGGATTTAGGACCCGGCACCGACTGGAGAGGAATCCCGAGCGGCCCCTCTCAACTCGCACAGAGACCGGCATTTCCTGAGGCCACACGAGTGGGTCTCGGATGTCCCCATCATAACTTGAAAGGGACCTGCCACAACTCGAGAAAAACCAGGACGTTCTCCCCTCCAGGCGAGATAAAGCCGTTTTCTGCTGCAGCATCCCAAGAGAAATCACGCCTTCCCTCTTGAACCTCACAGGGTCCTTCACACCCTTGCTGAAACTCAAGAAGTTCCCTAACATACCCATCTCTTCTCGAGAGGAACACTGAGGGTCCCACCACAACTCAAGAGGAGCCCCCTTTCCCCTCCTCCTCTCCAGATGAGGGTTCCTTTCCCTGCTTCATCGGGAAAGGATTCTGGCGTTCCCATCGCATGGCAAAAGGACATGCTCTCAACAGGAAAGACGAGAGGAAATCCAGGTGACGAGTCTCCATTTTAAAAGACCCCCAAATGTCTCAGTCCACTCCAGATGAACCTGATTTCCCTGCCCTGCCCTGAAGGTCACCCCAAGCATTGAATCACACCATGGTGGCACGTGCGACAGCCCTGTGGCACCTCAAGGGAAAGCCACAGATCCCTGTGTCAACTTGTCGGGAAGCCTGACTCTGCTGCTACTGCTTGGGAGGAAGATGGATGTGCATGTCTCCACTCGAGAAGAGTCCTTATTCTTCTGTGGAGACTACAGAGGAACCCCAAGATCCATGGCAGCACTGGAGAGGAAACCTCAGATTCTGACTGCATTTCCAGACGAGGATCTGGAACCCGACAATGACTGGAGAGGAATCCCGAGGGGCCCCTCACAACTTGCATGGAGACTGGACTTTCCTGAGGCCAAGCGAGCGGGTCCCTGCAGTCCCCGTTGTAACTAGAGAGGGACCTGCCGCAACTCAAAAAAAAGCAGGAAGTTCTCCCCTGCAGGGAGATGAGGCCCTTTTCTGCTGCAGCATCCTGAGGGAAATCACGCCTTCCTTCTTGAATCTCGCAAGTGTCCTTCCCACCCTAGCTGCAGCTCAAGAAGTTCCCCGACATACCCGTCCCCTCGATGGAGGAACACCAAGGGTCCCGGCACAACTCAGGAGGAGCCCCTTTTCCCCCTCTTGAACTCGATTTGATGGTCCCTTTCCCTGCTTCGTTGGTGAAGGATTCCCGCCATTCCCATCGCCTTTCAAGAGGTGGTGCTCTCAACAGAAAAGCCGAGATCTCCAAGGGTCGTGCCAACATACTAAAAGTCCCCCAGATGTCTCAGTCCATTCCAGATGAACCTGATTTCCCTGCACTACCTCGAGTGTCACCCGCGTATCACCTCACACCACGGTGGCTCCTGCCACAGCCCTGTGGCATCTCGAAGGAAAGACAGAGATCCCTTGGTCAACTTGACGGGAATACTGACACTGCCGCTACAGCTCGGGTGGAAAGCGGACGTGCAAGTAATGACAGGAGATGAAGCCTGACTCCCCTGGGGAAACTCCATAGGAACCCCAAGATCCATGCCAGCACTGGAGAGGAAACCTCAGGTTACACCTCGGCTCCTTATGGGGACTTAGGACCCAGCACCGAATGGAGAGGAATCCCGAGGGGCCCCTCTCAACTCGCACAGAGACTGGCCTTTACTGAGTCCACTCGAGTGGGTCCCTGAGGTCACCATCGTAACTTGATAGGGACGTGCTGCAACTCGAGAAAAACCAGGAGGTTCTCCACTCCAGGCGAGATGAGGCCATTTTCTGATGCGGCATACCAAGAGAAATCATGAATTCCCTCCTGAACCTCAAAGGGTCATTCACACCATTGCTGCAACTCAAGAACTTCCCTGACATACCCATCTCCTTTCGAGAGGAACACTGAGGGTCCCACCACAACTCAAGAGGAGCCCCCTTTCCCCCTCCTCCACTCCAGATGAGGGTTCCTTTCCCTGGGTCGTCAGGAATGGATTCTGGTGTTCCCGTCGCACAGCAAGAGGACGTGCTTTCAACAGGAAAGTCGAGAGGAACTCCAGGGGTCATGCCACCATTCCAAAAGACCCCCAAATGTCTCAGTCCACTCCAGATGAAACTGATTGCTCTGCCCTGCCTCAAAGGTCACCCCGAGCATTGAATCACACCACGTTGGCACATGAGACAGCTCTGTGGCACCTCGAGGTAAAGCCACAGATCCTTGTGTCAACTCATCGGGAAGCCTGACACTGCTGCTACAGCTTGGGAGGAAAACGGATGATCATGTCTCCATTCAAGAAGAGTCCTGACTCTCCTGTGGAGACTCCAGAGGAACCTCAAGATCCAAATCAGCACTGGAGAGGAAACCTCAGGTTCTGGCCGCAGTTCCAGACGAGGACCTAGGACCCGACACTGACTGGAGAAGAATCCCGAGGGGGCCCTGCAACTCGAATCGAGACTGGTCTTTCCTGAGGCCACGCCACCGGGTCCCTGAGATCCCCATCGTAACTCGAGAGGGACCTGCCACAACTCGAGAAAAACCAGGAGGTTCTCCCCTGCAGGCGAGATGAGGCCCTTTTCTGCTGTGGCGTCTCGAGGGAAATCACGTCTTCCTTCTTGAACCTCAAAAGGGTCCTTTTCACTCATGCTGCAAGTCAAGAAGTTCCCTGGTATACCGTCCCCACGTGGGAGGAAAACACTGGGACCCGGCACAACTCAGGAATAGGCCCGTTTCCCGCTCGTGAGCGCGAGATGAGGGTCCCTTTCCTTGCTTGGTCCGGAAAGGATTCCCGCCGTTCCCATCACATCTCAAGAGGTGGCGCTCTCAACAGTAAAGCCGGGAACCACAGGGGTCATGCTAACATACTAAAAGTTCCCCAGATGTCTCAGTCCACCCCAGAGGAACCTGATTTCCCTGCACTACCTCCAGTGTCAGCCGCGTATCACCTCACACCACAATGGCTAGTGACTCAACTCTGTGGCATCTCGAGGGAAAGACAGAGATCCCTGGGTCAACTCGACGGGAAGCCTGACACTGCTGCTACAGCTCAGGAGGAAAGCGGACGTGCATGTAACCACAGGAGACGAGGCCTGATTCCCCTGGGGAGACTCCAGTGGAACCTCAAGATCAATGCCAGCGCTGGAGAGGAAACCTCAGGTTCCAGCTTCAGCTCCAGACGGGGACTTAGGACCCGGCACCGACTGGAGAGGAATTCCGAGGGGCCTCTCTCAACTCGCACGGAGACTGGCCTTTCTGGAGGCCACACGAGCGGGTCCCTGAGGTCCCCAACATAACTCGAGAGTGACCTGCTGCAACTTGAGAAAAAACAGGAGGTTCTCCCCTCCAGGAGAGATGAGGGCATTTTCTGCTGGGGCATGCCAAGAGAAATCACACCTTCCCTCCTGAACCGCAAAAGGTCCTTCATACCCTTGCTGTAACTCAAGAAGTACCCCAACATACCCGTCTACACTCGAGAGGAACACTGAGTGTCCCACCACAACTTAAGAGGAGCCCCGTTTCCCCCTTGTGAGCTCGAGATGAGGGTTCCTTTACCTGCTTCATCGGGAAAGATTTCTGGCATTCCCGTCACAGAGCAAGAGGATGTGCTTTCAACAGAAAATTCGAGAGGAACTCCAGGGGTCGTGTCACCATTCCAAAAGACCCCCAAATGTCTCAGGCCACTCCAGATGAACCTGATTTCCTTGCCCAGACCTGAAGGTCACCCAAGTATCGAATCACACCGTGGTGGCACGTGCGACAGCCCTGTGGTACCTCGAGGGAAAGCCACAGATCCCTGTGTCTATTCATCGGGAAGCCTGACACTGCTGCTATAGCTCTGGAGGAAAACGGACGTGTATGTCTCCACTCGAGAATAGTCCTGACTCTCCTGTGGAGACTCCAGAGGAACCCCAAGATCCATGTCAGCACTGGAGAGGAAACCTCAATTTCTGGCTGCAGTTCCAGACGAGGAGCAAGGAACCGACACTGACTGGAGAGGAATCCTGAGGGGTCACCCGCAACTCGCATGGAGACTTGTCTTTCCTGAGGCCACACGAGCAGGTCCCTGAAGTCCCCATCGTAACTCTAGAGGGACCTGCCGCAACTCTAGAAAAACCAGGAGGTTCTCCCCTGCAGGCGAGATGAGGCCCTTTTCTGCTGTGGCGTCTCGAGGGAAATCATGCCTTCCCTCTTGAACCTCACAAGGGTCTTTTCCACCCTTGCTTCAACTCAAGAAGCTCCCCGACATGCCCTTCACCACACGGGAGGAACATCTAGGGTCCTGGCACAACTCAGGAGGAGCCCCGTTTCCCCCTTATGAGCTCAAGATGAATGGTCCCTTTCCCTGCTTTCTCGGGAAAAGATTCCCGCCTTTCCCATCGCATCTCAAGAGGTGGCACTCTCAACAGGAAAGCTGAGATCTCCAGGGGTCATGCTAACATACTAAAAGTCCCACAGATGTCTCAATCCACTCCAGATGAAACTGTTTCCCTGCCCTGCATTGAGTGTCACCCGCGTATTGCCTCACCCCACGGTGGCTCGTGCCACAGCCCTGTGGCATCTCAAGGGAAAGACAGAGATCCCTGGATCAACACAACGGGAAGCCTGACACTGCTGCCTAAGCTTGTGAGAAAAGCGGACGCCCATGTAACCAGAGGAGATGAGGCCTGACTCCCCTAGGGAGACTTCAGAGGAACCTCAAGATCCATGCCAGCACTGCAGAGGAAACCTCAGATTCCAGCTTCGGCTCCAGATGGGGACTTAGGACCTGGCACCAACTGGATAGGAATCCCTAGGTGCCCCTCTCAACTCGCACAGAGACTGGCCTTTCCTGATGCCACGTGTGCAGGTCCCTGAGATCCCCACCATAACTCGAGAGGGACCTGCCGCAACTCGAGAAAAACTAGGAGCTACTCCCCTCCAGGCGAGATGAGGCCGTTTTCTGCTGCGGCATCCCGAGATAAATTACGCCTTCCCTCCTGAACCTCAAAGGGTCCTACACACCCTTGCTGCAACTCAAGAAGTTCCCCGAAATATCCATCTCAACTCAAGAGGAACACTGAGCGTCCCACCACAACTCAAGAGGGGCCTCCTTTCCCTCTCCTCTGCTTCAGATGAGGGTTCCTTTTCCTGCTTCGTCGGGAAAGGATTCTCGCGTTCCCGTCGCACAGCAAGAGGACGTGCTCTCAACAGGAATGTCGAGAAGAACTCCAGGGGTCGGGACACCATTCCAAAAGACCCACAAATGTTCCAGTCCACTCCAGATGAACCTGATTTTCCTGCCCTGACTCGAAGGTCACCCAGAGCATCGAATCACACCACGGTGGCACGTGCGACAGCCCTGTGGCACCTCGAGGCAAAGCCACAGATCCCTGTGTCAACTCTTCAGGAAGCCTGACACTGCTGCTACAGCTCGGGAGGAAAATGGACGTGTATGTCTCCACTTGAGAAGAGTCCTGACTCTCCTGTGGAGACTCCAGGGGAACCCCAAGATCCATGTCAGCACTGGAGAGGAAACCTCAGGTTCTGGCCGCAGTTCCAGACGAGGACCAAGACCAGACACTGACTGGAGAGGAATCCCGAGGGGCCCCTTGCAACTCGCATGGAGACTGGTCTTTGCTGAGGCCACGCCAGCGAGTCCCTGAGATCCCCGTCGTAACTTGAGAGAGACCACCTGGAACTTGAGAAAACCTGGAGGTTCTCCCCTGCAGGCAAGATGAGGCCCTTTTTTGTTGTGGCGACTCGAGGGAAATCACGCCTTCCCTCTTGAACCTGGCAAGGTTCTTTCTCACCCTTGCTGCAACTCAAGATGTTCCCCGACATACCCGTCCCATGCGGGAGGAACACCGAGGGTCCCAGCACAACTCAGGAAGAGCCCCTTTTCCCCCTCATGAGCTCAACATGAGGGTTCCTTTCCCTGCTTCATTTGGAAAGGATTCCCACCATTCCCGTCACATCTCAAGAGGTGGCGCTCTCAACAGGAAAGCTGAGATCTCCAGGCCTCATGCAAACATACTAAAAATCCCCCAGATGTCTCAGGTCACTCCAGATGAAACTGATTTCCCTGCAGTACCTCGAGTGTCACCCACGTATTGCCTCACACCACGGTGGCTCATGCCACAGCCCTGTGGCATCTCGAGGGAAAGACAGAGTTCCCTGGGTCAACTCCTTGGGAAACCTGACACTGCTGCTACAGCTCGGGAGAAATGTGGAAGTGCATGTAACCACAGGAGACTAGGCCTGATTCCCCTGGTGAGACTCCAGGGGAACCCCAAGATCAATGCCAGCACTGGAGAGGAAACCTCATGTTCCAGCTTTGGCTACAGACAGGGACATAGGACCCGGCACCAACCAGAGAGGAATCCCGCCTGGCCCTTCTCAACTCGAATGGAGACTGGCCTTTCCTGAGGCCATGCGAGCGGGTCCCTGAGGTCCCCGAAGTAACTCGAGAAGGACCTTCCGCAACTTGAGAAAAACCAGGAGGTTCTCCCCTCCAGCCGAGATAAGGCCGTTTTCTGATGTGGCATCCTGAAAGAAATCACGCCTTCCCTCCTGAACCTCAAATGGTCCTTCACACCCTTGCTGCAACTTGAGAAGTTCGTCGATATACCCGTCTCCCCTCGAGAGGAACATTAAGGGTCTCACCACAATTCAAGAGGGGCCTCCTTTCCCCCTCCTCTGCTCCAGATGTAGGTTCATTTCCCTGCTTCGTTGGGAAAGGATTCTGGCGTTCCCGTTGCACAGCAAGAGGACGTGCTCTCAACAGGAATGTCAAGAGGAACTCCAGATGTCGTTCCACCATTCAAAAAGACCCCCAAATGTCTAAGTCCACTCCAGAAGAATGTGATTTTCCTGCCCTGCCTCGAAGGTCACCCTGAGCATCAAATAACACAACGGTGGCACACGCGAGACAGCCCTGTGGCAACTCGAGGGAAAGCCACAGATCCCTGCGTCAACTCGTGGGGAAGCCTGACACTGCTGCTACAGCTCGGGAGGAAAACGGACGTGTATGTCTCCACTCGAGAAGAGTCCTGACTCTCCTGTGGAGACTCCAGAGGAACCCCAAGATCCATGTCAGCACTGGAGAGGAAACCTCAGGTTCTGGCCGCAGTTCCAGAGGAGGACTTAGGACCCGACTCTGACTGGAGAGGAATCTCGAGGGCCCCCTCGCAACTCGCACGGAGACTGGGCTTTCCTGGGGCCACGTCAGCGGATCCTTGAGGTTCCCGTCGTAATTGAAGAGGGACCTGCCAAAACTCGAGAAAAACCAGGAGGTTCTCCTCTCCAGGCGAAATGAAGCCCTTTTCATCTGTGGCATCTCGAGGGAAATCACGCCTTCCCTCTTGAACCTTGCAAGGGTCCTTCCCACCCTTGCTGCCACTCAAGAAAGTTCCCGACATACCAGTCCCAATGAGGGAGGAACATTGAGGGCCCCGGCACAACTCAGGAGGAGCCCCGTTTCCCCCACGTGAGCTTGAGATGAGGGTCTGTTTCCCTGCTTAGTCGGGGAAGGATTCCCGCTGTTCCTGTCGCATCTCTAGAGGTGGCACTCTCAACAGGAAAGCCGAGATCTTGAGGTGTTGTGCCAAAATACTAAAAGTCCCCCAGATGTCTCAGTCCACTCCAGATGAACCTGATTTCACTGCACTATGTTGAGTGTCATCCACGTATCGCCTCACACAATGGTGGCTCATGCCATAGCCCTGTGGCATCTCGAGGGTAAGACAGAGATTCCTGGGTCAACTCGATGGGAAGCCTGACACTGCTGCTACAGCTCAGGCGGAAAGCGGACGTGCGTGTAACCACAGGAGACGAGGCCTGTCTCCCCTGCTGAGATCCCAGAGGAACCCCGAGATCCATGCCAGCATTGGAGAGGAAACCTCAGGTTCCAGCTTCAGCTCCAGACAGGGACTTAGGACTCGGCACTGACTGGGGAGGAATCCTGAGGGGTCCCTTTCAAGTCGCACGGAGACTGGCCTTTCCTGACACCACGCGTGCGGGTCCCTGAGGTGCCCGTCATAACTCGAGAGGGACCTGCCACAACTCGAGAAAAACAAGGAGGTTCTTCCCTCCAGGTGAGATGAGGCTGTTTTCTGCTGCGGCATCCTGAAAGAAATCACGCCTTCCCTCCGTGAACCTCAAAGGGTTCTTCACACCCTTGCTGCAACTCAAGAAGTACCCCGACATACCTGTCTCCACTTGAGAGGAACACTGAGTGTCCCACCACAAGTCAAGAGGAGCCTCCTTTCCCCCTTCTCCACTCCAGATGAGGGTTCCTTTCCCTGCTTCATTGGGAAAGGATTCTGGCATTCCCGTGGCACAGAAAGAGGACGTGCTCTCAACAGGAAAGTCAAGAGGAACTCCAGGGTTCATGCCACCATTCCAAAAGACCCCCAAATGTCTCAGTCCACTCCAGATGAACCTGATTTCCATGCTCTGCCTAGAAAATCACCCCAAGCATCGATTCACAGCACAGTGACACGCGAGACAGCCCTGTGGCACCTCGAGGGAAAGCCACAAGTCCCTGTGTCAACTCGTCGGGAAGCCTGACACTGCTGTTACAGCTCGGGAGGAAAACGGACGTGTATGTCTCCACTCGAAAAGAGTATTGACTCTACTGTGGAGACTCCAGAGGAACCCCAAGATCCATCTCAGCACTGGAGAGGAAACCTCAGTTTCTGTCCACAGTTCCAGACGAGGACCTAGGACCCAACACTGACTGGAGAGGAATCCCGAGGGCCCCCTCGCAACTCACAAGGAAACTGGTCTTTCCTGAGGCCACGCCAGCGGGTCCGTGATGTCCAAGTCGTAACTCGAAAGGGACCTGCCGCAACTCGAGAAAAACCAGGAATTCCTCCCCTGCAGGCGAGATAAGGCCCTTTTCTGCTGCAGCATCTTGAGGGAAATCACGCCGCCCCTCTTGAACCTCGCAAGAGTCCTTCCAACCCTTGCTGCAACTCAAGAGGTTCCCCTTCATACCCGTCCCCACGCAGAGGACCACTGAGGATCCCGGCATACCTGAGGAGGAGCCCCAGTTCCCCCTCGTGAACTCGAGATGTGGGACCCTTTCCCTGCTTCATCGGGAAAGGATTCCTGCCATTTCCATCGCATCTCAAGAGGTGGCGCTCTCAAAAGGAAAGCTGAGATCTCCAGCGGTCATGCCAACATACTAAAAGTCCCCCAGATGTCTCAGTCCACTCCAGATGAAACTGATTTCCCTGCCCTGCCTTGAGTGTCACCTGTGTATCGCCTCACACAACGGTGGCTTGTGCCACAGGCTGGTGGCATCTCGAGGGTAAGACAGAGATCCCTGGGTCAACTTGACGGGAAGCCTGATACTGCTGCTACATACAGCTCGGGAGGAAAGCGGATGTGCATATAACCACAGGAGACGAGGCCTGACTCCCCTGGGGAAACTCCAGAGGAACCCCAAGATCCATGCCAGCACTGGAGGGGAAACCTCAGGTTCCAGCTTCGGCTCCAGATGGGAACTTAGGACCCGGCACCGACTGAAGAGGAATCCTGAGGGGCCCCTCCCAATGCACATGGACACTGGTCTTTCCTGAGGCCACGCAAGTGGGTCCCTGAGGTCCCCGTCGTAACACGAGAGGGATCTGCCGCAACTCGATAAAAATCAGGAGGTTCTCCCCTGCAGGCGAGATGAGGCTCTTTTCTGCGTCGGTGTCTCGAGGGAAATCACGCCTTCCCTCTTGAACCTCGCAAGGGTCCCTCCCACGCTTGCTGCAACTCAAGAAGTTCCCCGACATACCCGTCCCCACCCAGGAGGAAAATCGAGCATCCCGGCACAACACAGGAGGAGCCTTGTTTCCCCCTCGTGAACTCGAGATGAGGGTCCCTTTTCCGGCTTTGTTGGGAATGGATTCCTGCTGTTCCCGTCGCATCTCAAGAGGTGGTGCTCTCAACAGGAAAGCCGAGATCTCCAGGGTCGTGCCAACATACTAAAAGTCACCCAGATGTCTCAGTGCACTCCAGATGAACCTGATTTCCCTGCCCTGCCCTGAAAGTCACCCGTGTATCAGCGCACACCACGGTGGCTCGTGCCACAGCCCTTTGGCATCTCAAGGGAAAGACAGAGATCCCTGGGTCAACACGATGGGAAGCCTGACACTGCTGCTACAGCTCAAGAGGAAAGCAGACGTGCATGTAACCACAAGAGACGAGGCCTGACTCCCCTGGGGAGACTCCAGTGGAACCCCAAGATCCATGCCAGCACTGGAGAGGAAACCTCAGGTTCCAGCTTCGGCTCCAGACGGGTACTTAGGACCCGTACCAACTGGAGAGGAATCCCGAGGCGCCCATCTCAACTCGCACAGAGACTGGCCTTTCCTGAGGCGACTCCAGCGGGTCCATGAGGTCCCCGTCATAATTTGAGAGGGACCTGCTGCAACTGGAGAAAAACCAGGAGGTTCTCCCCTCCAGGGGAGATGAGGGTGTTTTCTGCTTCGGCATCTCGAGAGAAATCAGGCCTTCCCTCCTGAACCTCAAAGGGTCTTTCACACCCTTGCTGCAACTCAGGAAGTTCTGCGACATACCAGTCTCCACTTGAGAGGAACACTGTGCGTCCCACCACAACTCAAGAGGAGCCCCCTTTCCCAATCCTCCGCTCCAGATGAGGGTTCCTTTCCCTGCTTCGTCAGGAAAGGATTCTGGCATTCCCGTCGCACCGCAAGAGGACGTGCTCTCAATAGGAAAGTCGAGAGTAACTCCAGGGATCATGCCAACATACTAAAAGTCCCCCAGATGTCTCAGTCCACTCCAGATGAACCTGAATTCCCTGCCCTGCCTCAAAGGTCACCCTGAGCATCGAATTACACCACGGTGGCACCTGCGACAGCCCTGTGGCACCTCGAGGGAAAGCTACAGACACCTGTGTCAACTCCTCGGGAAGCCTAACACTGCTGCTACAGCATGGGAGGAAAGCGGACGTGCATGTAACCACAGAGGACGAGACCTGATTCCCATGGGGAGACTCCAGAGGAACCCCAAGATCCATTCCAGCACTGGAGAGAAAACCTCAGCTTCCAGCTTCTGCTCCAGATGGGGACTTAGGACCCGGCACCAACTTGAGCGCAATCCCATGGGACTCCTCTCAACTCGCACGGAGACTGGCCTATCCTGAGGCCACATGAGCAGGTCGCTGAGGTCCCCATCATAACTCGAGAGGGACCTGCCGCAACTCGAGAAAAACCAGGAGGTTCTCCCTTCCAGGCGAGATGAGGCCATTTTCTGCTCTGGCATTCTGATAGAAATCACACCTTCCCTCCTGAAACTTGCAAGGGTCCTTCCCAACCTTGCTTCAACAAAAGAAGTTCCCCGACAAACCCATCCTCACGCGGGTGAAACACTGAGGGTTCTGGCACATCTCAGGAGGAGCCCCATTTCCCCTTCATGAGTTCGAGATGAGTGTCCCTTTCCCTGCTTCGTGGGGAAAGGATTTTGCCATTCCCATTGCATCTCAAGAGGTGGCGCTCTAAACAGGAAAGCCGAGATCTCCAGGGGTCTTGCTAACATACTAAATGTCACCCAGATATCTCAGTCTAATCTAGATGAAGGTGATTTCCCTGCACTACCTCGAGTGTCACCCGCGTATCGCCTCACAACACGGTGGATTGTGCCACAGCCCTGTGGCATCCCGAGGGAAAGACAGAGATCCCTGGGTCAACTCGACGGGAAGACTGACACTGCTGCCACAGCTTGGGAGGAAAGCGGGCGTGCATGTAACCACAGGAGACGAGGCCTGACTCCCCTGGGGAGACTCCAGAGGAGCCCTAAGATCCATGTCAGCACTGGAGAGGAAACCTTAGGTTCTGGCTGCAGTTCCAGACGAGGACCTAGGACCCGACAATGACTGGAAAGGAATCCCGAGGGGCCTCTCGCAACTGGCATGGAGACTGGTCTTTCCTGAGGCCACGCCAGTGGGTTCCTGAGGTCTCCGTCGTAACTCGAGAGGGACCTGCCGCAACTCGAGAAAAACAAGAACGTTCTCCCCTGCAGGCGAGATGAGGCCCTTTTCCGCCACGGCGTCTCAAGGGAAATCACGCCTTCCCTGTTGAACCTCACAAGGTTCCTTCCCACCCTTGCTACAACTGAAGAGTTCCTGGACATAACCGTCTCCACGCGAGAGGAACACCGAGGGTCCCAGCACAACTCAGGAGGAGCCCCATTTCCTCCTCCTGAGCTCGAGATGAGGGTCCCTTTCCCTGCTTCGTCGGGAAAGGATTCCCGCCGTTCCGATCCCATTTCAAGAGGTGGAGCTCTCAACAGGAAAGCCAAGATCTGCAGGTGTCGTGCCAACATACTAAAAGTCCCCCAGATGTCTCAGTCCACTCCAGATGAACCTGATTTCCCTGCACTACCTCGAGTGTCACCCGCGTATCGCCTCACAACACGGTGGATTGTGCCACAGCCCTGTGGCATCCCGAGGGAAAGACAGAGATCCCTGGGTCAACTCGACGGGAAGACTGACACTGCTGCCACAGCTTGGGAGGAAAGCGGGCGTGCATGTAACCACAGGAGACGAGGCCTGACTCCCCTGGGGAGACTCCAGAGGAGCCCTAAGATCCATGTCAGCACTGGAGAGGAAACCTTAGGTTCTGGCTGCAGTTCCAGACGAGGACCTAGGACCCGACAATGACTGGAAAGGAATCCCGAGGGGCCTCTCGCAACTGGCATGGAGACTGGTCTTTCCTGAGGCCACGCCAGTGGGTTCCTGAGGTCTCCGTCGTAACTCGAGAGGGACCTGCCGCAACTCGAGAAAAACAAGAACGTTCTCCCCTGCAGGCGAGATGAGGCCCTTTTCCGCCACGGCGTCTCAAGGGAAATCACGCCTTCCCTGTTGAACCTCACAAGGTTCCTTCCCACCCTTGCTACAACTGAAGAGTTCCTGGACATAACCGTCTCCACGCGAGAGGAACACCGAGGGTCCCAGCACAACTCAGGAGGAGCCCCATTTCCTCCTCCTGAGCTCGAGATGAGGGTCCCTTTCCCTGCTTCGTCGGGAAAGGATTCCCGCCGTTCCGATCCCATTTCAAGAGGTGGAGCTCTCAACAGGAAAGCCAAGATCTGCAGGTGTCATGCCAACATACTAAAAGTCCCCCGGATGTCTCAGTCCACTCCAGATGAACCTGATTTCCCTGCACTACCTCGAGTGTCACCCGCGTATTGCCTCACACCACGGTGGCACGTACCACAGCCCGGTGGCATCTCGAGGGAAAGACAGAGATCCCTGGGTAAACTCGACGGGAAGCCTGACAGAGATCCCTGGGTAAACTCGACAGGAAGCCTGCTGCGACAGCTCGGGAGGAAAGCGGACGTGCATGTAACCAAGGAGACGAGGCCTGACTCCCCTGGTGAGACTCCAGAGGAAGCCCAAGATCCATGCCAGCACCGGAGAGGAAAACCTAGCTTCCAGCTTCGGCTCCAGACGGGAACTTCAGACCCGGTACCGACTGGAGAGGAATCCCGAGGAGTCCCTCTCAACTCGCACGGAGACTGGCCTTTTCTGAGGCCACGTGAGTGGGTCCCTGAGGTCCCCGTCATAACTTGAGAGGGACCTGCCACAACTCAAGAAAAACCAGGCAGTTCTTCCCTCCAGGCGAGATGAGCCCTTTTCTGCTGCGGCGTCTCAAGGGAAATCACGCCTTCTCTCTTGATCCTCACAAGGGTCCTTCCCACCCTTGCTGCAACTCAAGAAGTTCCCCGACATACCTGTTCCCACATGGGGGAACAACGAGGGTCCCGGCATAACTCAGGAGGAACCCTGTTCCCCCTCGTGAGCTCGAGATGAGGGACCCTTTCCCTGCTTCGTCGGGAAAGGATTCCCTCCATTACTGCAGCATCTCAAGAGCTGGCGCTCACAACAGGAAAGCTGAGATCTCCAGGGGTCCTGCCAACATACTAAAAGTCCCCCAGATGTCTCAGACCACTCCAGATGAATCTGATTTCCCTGCACTACCTCGAGTGTCACCCTTGTATAGCCACAAACCATGGTGGCTCTTGCCAAGCCCTGTGGCATCTTGAGCGAAAGACAGAGATCCCTGGGTCAACTCGACAGGAAGCCTGACACTGCTGCTATGGCTCAGGAGGAAAGCAGATGTGCATGTAACCACAGGAGATGAGGCCTGATTTCCCTGGGGAGACTAAAGAGGAACCCCAAGGTCCATGCCAGCACTGGAGAGGAAACCTCAGGTTCCAGCTTCGGCTCCATTCGGAGACTAAGGCCCTGGCACCGACTGGAGAGGAATCCCGAGTGGCCCCTCAACTCGCATGGAGATTGGGCTTTCCTGAGGCCACGTGAGCATGTCCCTGAAGTCCTCATCGTAACTCTAGAGGGACCTGCCGCAACTCGAGAAAAAACAGGAGGTTCTCCCCTCCAGGCGAGATGAGGCCGTTTTCTGCTGCGGCATCTCAAGAGAAATCACGCCTTCCC
Organism: Sylvicapra grimmia; assembly: GCA_006408735.1. Classification (NCBI taxonomy): domain Eukaryota; kingdom Metazoa; phylum Chordata; class Mammalia; order Artiodactyla; family Bovidae; genus Sylvicapra; species Sylvicapra grimmia. Next base: position 7,858 of record SJYH01007843.1, on the reverse strand, counting down.
TCCTGACCCTCAACGAGTCCTTCACATCCTTGCTGCAACTCAAGAAGTTCTCTGACATACCCGTCTCCACTCAAGAGGAACACTGAGGGTCCCACCACAACTCAAGAGGGGCCCCCTTTCCCCCACTTCCGCTCCAGATGAGGGTTCCTTTCCCTGTTTCATTGGGAAAGGATTCTGGGATACCCATCACACAGCAAGAGGGCGTGCTCTCAACAGCAAAGTCGAGAGGAACACCACGGGTCATGCCACCATTCCAAAAGACCCCCAAATGTCTCAGTCCACTCCAGATGAACCTGATTTCCCTGCCCTGCTTTGATGGTCACTCCGGGCATCAGATAAAACCATGGTGGCACGTGTGACACTCCTGTGGCACTTTGAGAGAAAGCTACAGTTCCCTGTGTCAACCCATCGGAAAGCCTGACACTGCTGCTACAGCTCAGGAGGAAAGCGGACGTGCATGTAACCACAGGAGACGAGGCCTGACTCCCCTGGGGAGACTCTAGAGGAACCTCAAGGTCCATGCCAGCACTGGAGAGGAAACCTCAGGTTCCAGGTTCAGCTCCATTCAGGGACTAAGGCCTTGGCACCAACTGGAGAGGAATCCTGAGAGGCCCCTCTCAACTCGCAGGGAGACTGCCCTTTCCTGAGGCCATGGAAGCGGTTCGCTGAGGTCCAGATCGTAACTCGAGAGGGACCTGCTGCAACTCGAGAAAAACCAGGAATTTCTCCCCTCCAGGTGAGATGAGTCCGTTTTCTGCTGCGACATACCAAGAGAAATCACGCCTTCCCTCCAGAACCTCAGAGAGTCCTTCACACCCTTGCTGCAACTCAAGAAGTTCCCCGACATACCCGTCTCCATTCAAGAGGAACACTGAGGGTCCCAACACAACTCAAGAGGCGCTGCCTTTCCTCCTCCTCCACTCCAGATGAGGGTTCCTTTCCCTGCTTTGTCGGGAAAGGATTCTGGCGTTGCCGTCACTCAGCAAGAGGACGTGCTCTCAACAGGAAAGGCGAGAAGAACTCCAGGGGTCGTGCCACCATTCCAAAAGACCCCCAAATGTCTCAGTCCACTCCTGATGAATCTGATTTCCCTGCACTGCCTCGAAGGTCACCCCGAGCATCGAATCACACCATGGTGGCATGTGCGACAGCCCTGTTGCACCTCGAGGGAAAGCTGCAGATCCCTGTGTCCACTCGTCGGGAAGACTGACACTGCTGCTACAGCTCGGGAGGAAAACGGACGTGTATGTCTCCACTCGAGAAGAGTCCTGATTCTCCTGTGGAGACTCCTGAGGAACCCCAAGATCCATGTCAGCACTGCAGAGGAAACCTCAGGTTTTGGTCGCAGTTCCAGACGAGTACCTAGGACCCGACACTGACTGGAGAGGAATCCCGAGGGGCCCCTCAAAACTCGCATGGAGACTGGTCTTTCCAGAGGCCATGCCAGCGGGTCCCAGAGTTCCACATCGTAACTTGAGAGGGACCTGCCGCAACTCGAGAAAAACCAGGAGGTTCTCCACTGCAGGAGAGATGAGGCCCTTTTATGCTGTGGTGTCTCGAGTGAAATCACGCCTTCCTTCTTGAACCTCGAAAGGGTCCGTCCCACCCTTGCTGCAACTCAAGAAGTTCCCCAACATACCCGTCCCCATGTGGGAGGAGCACCGAGGATCCCAGCACAACTCAAGAGGGGCCACCTTTCCCCCTCCTTCGCTCCAAATAAGGGCTCCTTTCCCTGCTTCGTGGGGAAAGGTTTCTGGCATTCCTGTCGCACAGCAAGAGGACATGCTCACAACAGGAAAGTCGAGAGGAACTCCAGGGATCTTGCCCCATTCCAAAAGACCCCCAGATGTCTCAGTCCACTCCAGATGAACCTGATTTCCCTGTCCTGCCTCAAACGTCACCCCGAGCATCGAATCACAACATGGTGGCATGTGCGACAGCCCTGTGACACCTCGACGGAAAGCCACAGGTCCCTATGTCAACTCGTCGGGAATCCTGACACTTCTGCTACAGCTTGGGAGGCAAATGGACGTGTATGTCTCCACTCAAGAAGAGTCCTGACTCTCCTGTGGAGACTCCAGAGGAACCCCAAGGTCCATGTCAGCACTGGAGAGGAAACAGGTTCTAGCCGCAGTTCCAGATGAGGACCTAGGACCCGACACTGACTGGGGAGGAATCCCGAGGGTACCCTCGCAACTCGTATGGAGACTGGTCTTTCCTGAGGCCACGCCAGCGGGTCCCTGAGGTCCCCGTCGTAACTCGAAAGGGACCTACAACAACTCGAGAAAAAACAGGAGGTTCCCCCTGCAGGCAAGATGGGGCCCTTTTCTGCTGCAGCATCTCGAGGGAAATCACGCCTTCCCTCTTGAAACTCGCAAGGGTCCTTCCCACCCTTGCTGCAACTCAAGAAGTTCCCCGACATAATCATCCCCACGCGGGAGGAACACCGGGGTTCCCAGCACAACTCAGAGGAGCCCCGTTTTTCCCTCATGAGCTCGAGATGAGGGTCCCTTTCCCTGCTTCGTCATAAAAGGATTCCCGCCATTACCATCCCATCTCAAGAGGTGGCAGTCTCAACAGGAAAGCCGAGATCTCCAGGAGTCATGAAAACATACTAAAAGCCCCCAGATGTCTCACACCACTCCAGATGAAACTGATTTCCCTGCACTGCCTCCAGTGTCACACCACGGTGTCGCCACACACCAGTTTCTCGTGCCACAGCCCTGTGGAATCTCGAGGGAAAGACAGAGATCCCTGGGTCAACTCGACGAGAAGCTTGACACTGCTTCTACAACTCGGGAGGAAAGCAGATATGCATGTAACCACAGGAGACAAGGCCTGACTCCCCTGAGAAGACTCCAGAGGAACCCCAAGATCCATGCCAGCACTGGAGAGGAAACCTCAGGTTCCAGCTTCGGCTCCAGACGGGGACTTAGGACCCGGCACTGAATGGAGATGAATCCCGAGGAGCCCCTCTCAAATCACACGGAGACTGGACTTTCCTGAGGCCACTTGAGCGGGTCCCTGAGGTCCTCTTCGTAACTCAAGAGGGACCTGCCACAACTCAAGAAAAACCAGGAGGTTCTCCCCTCCAGGTGAGATGAGGTCGTTTTCTGCTGTGGCATCCCGAGAGAAATAACGCCTTCCCTTCTGAACCTCAAAGGGTCCTTCACACCCTTGCTGCCACTGAAGAAGTTCCCCAACATACCCGTCTCCACTTGAGAGGAACACTGAGTGTCCCACCACAACTCAAGAGGAGCCCCCTTTCCCCCTCCTCCGTTCCAGATGATGGTTCCTTTCCCTGATTCTTCGGGAAAGGATTCCTGCGTTCCTGTCGCACAGCAAGAGGACCTACTCTCAACAGGTAAGTCGAGAGGAACTCCAGGTGTCGTGCCACCATTCCAAAAGACACCCAAATGTCTCAGTCCACTCCAAATGAACCTGATTTCCCTGCACTGCCTCAAAGGTCACCCTGAGCATTGATTCACACCATGGTGGCACCTGCGACAGCCCTGTGGCACCTCGAGGGAAAGCCACAGATGCCTGTGTCAACTCGTTGGGAAGCCTGACACTGCTGCTACAGCTCGGTAGGAAAACGGACGTGTATGTCTCCACTCTAGAAGAGTCCTGAATCTCCTGTGGAGACTCCAGAGGAACGCCAAGATCCATGTCAGCACTGGAGAGGAAACCTCAGGTTCTGGCCGGAGTTCCAGACGAAGACCTAGGACCTGACACTGACTGAAGAGGAATCCTGAGGGGCCCCTCGCAACTCGTATGGAGACTGGTCTTTCCTGAGGGCTCATCAGCGGGTCCCTGAGGTCGTTGTCGTAACTCCAGAGGGACCTACCACAACTCGAGAAAAACCAGGAGGTTCTCCCCTGCAGGCGAGAGGAGGCCCTTTTCTGCTGCGGTGTCTCGAGGGAAATCACGCCTTCCCACTCGAACCACTCAAGGGTCCTTCCCACCCTTGCTGCAACTCAAGAAGTTCCCCGACATATGCCTCCCAACTCNCGAGATGGACCTACCACAACTCGAGAAAAACCAGGAGGTTCTCCCCTGCAGGCGAGAGGAGGCCCTTTTCTGCTGCGGTGTCTCGAGGGAAATCACGCCTTCCCACTCGAACCACTCAAGGGTCCTTCCCACCCTTGCTGCAACTCAAGAAGTTCCCCGACATATGCCTCCCAACTCGGAAGGAACACCGAGGGTCCCGGCACAACTCAAGAGGAGCCATGTTTCTACCTCGTGAGCTCGAGATGAGGGTTCCTTTACCTGCTTCATCGGGAAAGGATTCCCACCATTCCCGTCGCATCTCAAGAGGTCGCGCTCTCAACAGGAAAGACGAGATCTCCAGGGGTCATGCAACATACTTAAAGTCCCCCAGATGTCTCAGTCCACTCCAGATGAACCTGATTTCCCTACCCAGCCTCGAGAATCACCCGCCTATCTCCTTACATCAGGGTAGTTAGTGCCACAGCCAGGTGGCATCTCGAGGCAAAGCAGAAGTCCCTGTGTGAACTCGATGGGAAGCCTGATACTTAAGGGGTGGTGCCTGCCTAGCACCACACAACAGGGTGGCTCGTGCCACAGCCCTGTGGCATCTCGAGGGAAAGAGAGAAATGCCTGGGTCAACTGGACGGGAAGACTGACACTGCTGCTACAGCTCAGGAGGAAAGCCGACCTGCATATAACCACAGGAGACGAGGCCTGACTTCCCTGGGGAGACTCCAGAGGATCCCCAAGATCCATGCCAGCACTAGAGAGGAAACCTCAGGTTCCAGCTTTGGCTCCAGACTGGGACTTAGGACCCGGCACCGACTGGAGAGGAATCCCGAGGGGTCCCTCTCAACTCGCACGGAGACTGGCATTTCCTGAGGCCACGCGAGCGTGTCCCTGAGGTCCCCGTCATAACTCCAGAGTGACCTGCCGCAACTCGAGAAAAACCATGAGGCTCTCCCCTCCAGGCGAGATGAAACCTTTTTCTGCTGCAGCATCCCAAGAGAAATCACGCCTTCCCTCCTGAACCTCAAAGAGTCCTTCACACCCTCGCTGAAACTCAAGACGTTCCACAGCATAACTGTCTCCACTCAAGAGTAACACTGAGGGTCCCACACAACTCAAGAGGAGCCCCCTTTCCCCTTCCTCCCCTCCAGTTGAGGGTTCCTTTCCATGTTTCATCGGGAAAGGATTCTGCCATTCCTGTCGCACAGCAAGAGGACATGCTCTCAACAGGAAAGTCGAGAGGAACTCCAGGGATTGTGCCACCAATCCAAAAGTCCCACAAATGTCTCAGTCCACTCCAGATGAACCTGATTTCCCTGCACTGCCTCGAAGGTCACCCCGAGCATCGACTCTCACCATGGTTGCACATGCGACAGCCCTGTGGCACCTCGAAGGAAAGCCACAGATCCCTGTGTCAACTCGTCAGGAAGCCTGACACTGCTGCTACAGCTTGGGAGGAAAACGGACGTGTATGTCTCCACTTGAGAAGAGTCCTGACTCTCCTGTGGAGACTCCAGAGGAACCCCAAGATCCATGTCAGCACTGGAGAGGAAACCTCAGGTTCTGGCTGCAGTTCCAAGTGAGTACCTTGGACCCAAGACTGATTGGAGAGGAATCCCGAGGGGCCCCTCGCAACGCGCATGGAGACTGGTCTTTCCTGAGGCCACGTGAGCGGGTCCCAGATGTCCCTGTCATAACTCGAGAAAAACCAGGAGATTCTCCCCTGCAGGCGAGATGAGGCCCTTTTCTGCTGTGGCATCACGAGGGAAAGCACGCCTTCCCACTTGAACCTCACAAGAATCCTTCTCTCCCTTGCTGCAATTCAAGAAGTTCCCCGGCATACCCGTCCTCACGCGGGAGGAACACTGAGGGTCCCGGCACACCTCAGGAGGAGCCTCGTTTCCCCATCGTGAGCTTGAGATGAGGGTCCCTTTCCCTGCTTCGTCGGGAAAGGATTCCCGCCGTTCCCGTCGCATCTCAAGAGGGGGCACTCTCAACAGGAAAGCCGAGATATCCAGGGGTTGTGCCAACATACTAAAAGTCCCCCAGATGTCTCAGCCCACTCCAGATGAACCTGATTTCCCTGCCCTTCCTTTAAGGAAACCCGCGTATTGCCTCACACCACGGTGGCTCGTGCCAGAGGCCTGTGGCATCTCGAGGGAAAGACAGGGATCCCTGGGTCAACTCTACGGGAAGCCTGACACTGCAGCTACAGCTCAGGAGGAAAGTGGACGTGCGTGTAACCACAGGAGACGAGGCCTGACTCCACTGGGGAGACTCTAGAGGAACCCCAAGTTCCATGCCAGCACTGGAGAGGAAAACTCAGGTGCCAGCTTCAGCTCCAGACAGGGACATAGGACCTGGCACCGACTGGAGTGGAATTCCGAGCAGCCCCTCTCAACTTGCACGGAGACTGGCCTTTCCTGAGGTCACGCGAGAGGGTCCTTGAGGTCCTCGTCTTAACTCGAGAGGGACCTTACAAAACTCGAAAAAAACCAGGAGGTTCTCCCCTACAGGTGAGATGAGGCCGTTGCATCCCAATAGAAAACGGTCTTCCCTCCTGAACTTAAAATGGTCCTTCAATCCGTTGCTGCAACTCAAGAAGTTCCCCGACATACCAGTCCCCACTTGAGAGGAACACTGAGGTTCCCACCACAACTCAAGAGGAGCCCCCTTTCCCCCTCCTCCACTCCCGGTGAGGGATCCTTTCCCTGCTTCGACAGGAAAGGATTCTGGCGTTCCCTTCGCACAGCAAGAGGGCTTGCTCTCAACAGGAAAGACGGGAAAAACTCCACGGGTCGTGCCACCATTCCAAAAGACTCCCAAATGTCTCAGTCCACTCCAGATGAACCTGATTTCCCTGCACTGCCTCGAAGGTCACCCTGAGCATCGAATCACACCATGGTGGCATCTGCGACAGCCCTGTGGCACCTCGAGGGAAAGTCACAGACTCCTGTGTCAACTGGTCGGGAAGCCTGACACTGGTGCTACAGATTGGGAGGAAAACGGACGTGTATGTCTCCATTTGAGAAGAGTCCTGACTCTCCTATGGAGACTCCAGAGGAACCCCAACATCCATGTCAGCATTGGAGAGGAAACCTCAGGTTCTGGCTGCAGTTCCAGACGAGGAAATAGGACCCGACACTGACTGGAGAGGAATCCTGAGGGGCCCCTCGCAACTCGCATGGAGACTGGTCTTTCCTAAGGCCACGCCAGTGGGACCCTGAGGTCCCTGTCATAACTCGAGAGGGACCTGCCGCAACTCAAGAAAAGCCAGGAGGTTCTCCCTTGCAGGCGAGATGAGGCCCTTTTCTGCTGTGGCATCACGAGGGAAATCACGCCTTCCTACTTGAACCTGGCAAGCGTCCTTCCCACCCTTGCTACAACTAAAGAAGTCCCCCAACAAACCCGTCCCCACGTGGGAGGAACACTAAGTGTCCCGGCACAGCTCAGGAGGAGCCTCGTTTCCCCATCGTGAGCTCGAGATGAGGGTCTTTTTCCCTGCTTCATCGGGAAAGGATGCCCGCCATTCCCGTCACATCTCAAGAGGTGGCGCTCTCAACAGGAATGCCGAGATCTCCAGGGGTCGTGCCAACATGCTAAAAGTCCCCCAAATGTCTCAGTCCACTCCAGATGAACCTGATTTCCTGCACTCCTTCAAGCGTCACCCGCGTATCGCCTCACACCACGGTGGCTCGTGCCACAGGCCTGTGGCATCTCGAGGGAAAGACAGAGATCCCGGGGTCAAGTCGAGGGGAAGCCTGACACGGCAGCTACAGCTCAGGAGGAAAACGGACGTGCATGCAACCACAGCAGACGAGGCCTGACTCCCCTGGGGAGACTCCAGAGAAACCCCAAG